>SZWC01011670.1:22905-42806 GCA_023375785.1 Penium margaritaceum | reverse complement strand
CCCTCCCTCCCATCCCATTCAGTACCCTCTGCCCTCCTCCTCCGCCCACCACTCCGTTTCACCTCACATCTTCCACCATCGTTCTATTTTTTTGCTTGGTGTTTTTTTTTGTGCCAAGAATTCCATCATGTGTGTCTGCATTTGCCTATGTGTTCCATCTGTGCAATCTCCCCAGGGCTGACATGATCGGCTTCTTCCAAGGCCGCCCGTTGCCTCTCTTTGTGTCGGTGGCCAAAGCCGATTGACACATCGCAGCAATGGCGGTAGCGCTGCGCCTGCCTATTGTGTCCATCACACTGCTCACAGAAAAAACTCTTGATCAGTGCTGTGTTCGAGAGTTATGGAGATTTGGTTAGGTTTTTCACGCCATCGTCTTGTTTACTGCCACTAGCGGTGACCCCACCCGACCAAGATTAGTGTATGTTCTGCAACAGACTGGAGGGTGGGGGAGGACGGGACGGGGTGTGGGGAGGGAGGGATTGAGGGAGAGTGGGGGGGAGACGGGGGGGGGGGGGGNAGCAGGGATGGAAAAGGTGGTGGGATGTAGGCGCAATGCTTTGTTTGTTTTTCCAATATGCCCACCCTGAGGGATTGCTGTTTTGCCCAATCTTTGACGCAGGTTCAATCGACATGCAGCTGCAGCCGCAGCTGGTGCAGATTATCACCCTTCCTCTCATCTATGCGGCGGAGGAGGGGAGTGAAAACCGAGAAAGTGGTCCGTCTCATTCCTCCAACGCGCACGCAGATACCTGGAAGCTGAAGCGAAGGGATGACGAGATTATGGTCTCTCTGTTGTGCGCAGAAGCGACCGTGTTCTTGGGCAGTGTGTATTGGACTTTCACGCTGGATATTCAGCGTATGCATGCAGTGGAGGGGAAGAGAACTGGCGCTGACACTAGTATTTGGACTTGAATCTGAAACATTTATTTAAAAATGGTCCTGTGTACCATGATGGATGTCTGCCACCAATTGGCTCTAAAAGGTATGCTCTGTTGGGAGTGCAAGCAGATCCTGCCCTGCTTTTCTAAAAGATCACCTCCAGTGTTGAGATGCCAGCTGTTTTTCAGTCAACTACGTTGAGGCTATTGCAAATCCAGAAGTTGTAATGAGAATATTGAGTCCCATTCTGCAGCCCCTGCAAGACAATTTTTTTAGGACATGAGATTTTGCCCTCTTCCAAACGTGCAGTGTTGCGTCCATTCTACATTGTCATGATTGGCTCTTGTGTTGTGCAATGTTCCTTCCTGCCCTTCGATAACAAGATGGTGGTTGCCGTGCAAATGGAGGAGACTGAAGGCGGTAGCGAGGGACTGTCTGTCAGTTTCACAAAAGGGAAGGTCTCACAGAAAAGTAATGTTAATTAGTTTCTTTGCATTTGATTCAGAAACACTGAGGCAGCTTTCCCACTTCAGAGGTATTCACTTGTCCGTGGCAGGCATGGTCAATAATCTACTTCATACTCCATTTTTCCTTTGGCATGGTCAATCGGCAAGAAAGAATAGGATGTGGCACAATGTAGAGTCAATTTTTTATTAAATTAGATAAGTAAAGGAATAATCAGCTGTGCCAGGAAGATCAAACTAATCTGTTGGTGGAGGTCTCCAAAACAACTGTCATGGCAGAAAAAAATCCATAACAGTCAGCCACGAAGCGCGGCCCCAGCTTCACCATGTCTGTGATGCCAACACCAGTGCCACTTGTCACGGTAGTGCATGGACAATCTCAAGAGCCTCTGCAGCAGTCAGCCTCTCCTTCTTGTCAAAGCTCATGAGCCGCCTCACCAAGGCCTTAACCGCCTCGAAGTCGGAGCTGGATGGGCATGTCGGAGCCTCCGACATGCCCATCCACTCAATCCGCTGCAAACCGGAGACAAGCTTCACCGCCAGGTTGGACAGCCAGGAAGGCGATCTTGGATTTCTCGCAGCCAGGAGGCACTGCAACGTGCTCACACGGCACACAACACAACCAGAGAGAAGTTCATAGAGGATGACCCCCAGGGACCACATGTCAGCTTCCAAACCATTTCCTCCACCTGCTGCTAGACGGATGGTCAGGCAGGCGGCCACCACCTCCATGGCCATGTATGGTGGACTTCCTCCCAGCGCGCTCCTCTCGCCATTCTCCAAGACAGCCATGGCCAGGCCAAGTCAATAAGCTTCACAGTGGACGCCTCTGGGGATGGCCACGGTAGAAGCCTCACGCCAGCCCTTGGGCAAACTGTGGAGCAGGAAGTTGGCAGGCTTTAACAAAGCCGCTTTACGTCCATGTGGACGACGCCTGCTGCATGGGCACCAGCGATCACCGCCACCATCAGACTGAAAATGGCCAGTGCCTCTGCTTCAGGCAGGCCTGCATTCATTCACGGCTGGCTGCCACCTGCCTCCTGATCCGTCAGGAGCACCTCCACCCTCCCGGAGACATAACTTGAGAGATTGCTTTCAGAGCATATTTCCAGGATGAGGCATGCCTATGTTCCCTCATCGTTGATCGCCAACTTGTCTGCTGCCAGCACGTTGGAGCACTTGTTCAGCCGGCGAGCAAGATCAAATTCCTTGCGGATGCTCCTGAAGCAAGGGTCAGCCGTGCATAAGGAACAGCAAACGGGATTCTTTCCTGAGTCGCACTGTAGATTGCGTAAATGTTGAGTTCCTATGCGTCCCGCGCATAGCATTATGGGTGCCTGAAATTATGGCTGAAGACAACAGGGCTCTTGCACAGCGCAAGAGCCCTGTTGCGCAAATCATTTCTTTCAATCTTGTGCAATTTGCCGGAGCCGCAGTCTTGTTCGCCGTTGCGCGGCCTGCGCAAGAGACAAACTTGAACACCTTTTGAAAGCTGGAGACCGGGTGAATGCTCTTGCACACCTTTCCGTATACACCCTGGCCGATTTCTGTGAGATGGCCATTGTAGCGGAGCTGGAATGGATCGCAAGCTGATGAGTACTCGTCCTCGAGTTGCAGAGGGCTGCCTGGGCTGCTTGCGCTGTAGCCAACGCATCCCTCAGCTGCGTTGTCGCCAATGCATTCTTCATCCGGGATGAAGAATGCATTATCAGCCACATTGCTTGTCTCCTCGCTGGTCCTGCTCTCAGAGGACTCAACCGAGGTGCAGAAAACGATGCTGCTGCTGCCAGCATGACAAGCGACTCTGGCGGTGTCATCGCCAGGCATTTTGATGCTGCACGAAGTTGACACGCTAAAACGAACCTTAGTGTATTCTACACAGGTGATGATGCATGGAAATATTATTTGCCAGACCGTGGACAGCAGGTCCAAGGGGACCACGGAGCAGACCCAGTGTGTCAGGATGGCAACAGTGTGGCTTTAGGACAATGCTGAGGAGGACTAACCAATTCATGGCTGCCACAACGACTGAGTGCCGGAGATGTGATAGATCAGTGGCCAGGACTGCGGCCATTCACGTTCGCGGGAACAGAAGCTTGTATTCCTGAATGGTGCAGATTCATCCTCAGATCGTCCAGTGAAGATCTTCCAATGTAGCGATCGAACAGTCGCTTGTCTCTGGACACCTTGAGCAATGGTACAAACTTTACGGTCACTTGTTTTGCAATTTCTCTCTTTTCATTTTTTTTTCTACAATGATGAAGATTTCTGTCCTTTGAAACCAATGTTTCGTATGAATTTATTTTGCGGTTTAATAGACTGTGTACATGGACAATTGAAAAGCGAAAGGCTCACATCATAGATTATAAGACAACTCGTTACAAGGATACAAAACAAGACCTTGCTACACAGTAGCTATCCAGACTTGAAGAAAAATGGGCAGACAAGGATGTCAGAATAACGGGAGCGAGGCCGACGAGGTCGGCCTGGCTTTCGTTGTTCGGACGTGCGATGTCGCATGTGATTTGCCACGTGCAGCTATTATTTTTTGCATACAGTACAAAACCGATGAGTGGAGCACCACTCGACCACACTCATGCACGGCTGCCTGTGTGCACCGATCCGACGATGCAAAGTCGTCATTTGAAAAAATGATGTCTGACAGGAATGTCACAATTAGCTCCCTTCTAGAATGTAGAGGTGAAATGTTTCACGTATTTCAAGCATTTCATAGAAAAGGTTTGACTATGCAAGTTGGCATGGTCAATTATAAGGGCCATGTAGAGGTTGGAAAAGGACAACCAACCACTAGGGGCTCATTTTGATTACCTCAATCAAGACAACAAAAATCGAACTTATGCCCCATACCACATTTTGCCCAATTAGAAATGTGTCAAAACCTCACCATACTAGGTGAGAGGTTTTTACCGTACCCTTAGCGGACTAAGGGTATGGTAAAAACCTCTCACATCTGCGACTTTCTATTTATTTTGTAAAACATACTCGAACAGGCTCTTGACGAAAGGAAAGAGAGCACGAAATGAGGTGGGAAACACAACGGACAGAATCGTCAAATAATCATAGCTATAAACACGAAAGTAATGCGTAACTTCGAAATGTCAGTTTTGCGCTATGACGACGCGACTCGGGTATGACCTGCAAGAAGAGGGGACTCGACAAGGTCGGAGGTCATTCCTCGACCCACTTGCGACTGAAACACTGAGAGCTTCCACATTTTGACGGTACCTACTTAGCAGATTTCTACACAGGTATCCAGAGCTAGAAGTCCTATGCTGACGGCCCAAACAGCCTTTACGTTCATGGGATGACCGTCGGCCCTCTCGGGTGACGGATCTAGCCTCTTGAGCGACTAAGGTGGCCCACTCTAGGAATTTCAAGATCGCCAACCTCGTTTCACAAAAGTTTCGGCGCCCACAACCAGAGCAATCGCCGCGGTGGACTCGTGCTTGCGAAACGGGCTCCTGGGATCAAGCGCGACAGCAGACCACGCTAGCAGGGCCATCTGCTGTGCCAACAGCCCCCCCTAGAGCGACAACAAGCCCCCCCTAAGGCACTGGAACCGTCCAGGGCGCAGCAGGGGCGAACTGAGTCGCGCAGCCATCCTTTTGGGGCGCTGGAGCTTGCCGTCTCGGAGGCAGACCGCCGCGGACAAGGCAGGAGTTGGTCCCGGGAGCAGAATTTCAAGATTCCATTGTGAATTCAATACAACTCCGTTTCTTGCTTGGTTTTTTTGTTCGATTCATAATTTCAAGCTCTTTGTTTTGTTGTCTAGCTAGAGGCCAAATTGTGTCATCCCGCCGTGACATAGAAATTTCTAAACGTGGTTTGTTCTCTCACTTCCTTGTTTAACATCCTGGAAGCTCCTCGTAAATAGAGTGAGATCAATCTCCTCTTAAGTTGAGTGAGTTGGTGTGTTAGCGGAAACGCGAGTGTTGTACCCTTGAAGTTGAGTGAGTTTATCTCCTCCTTAAACGTACGCAATTGATTTAGTCGAGAGTTTGAAGTGAGTGAGCTAGACTCATCCTTGTGAAGCAAGTCACTAAATCACACCCACACTTGAAGGTCGAAGAAGAGAGTGGGAGCAAAGGTTTGAAGTCAGTAGCATAATCCACCTTTTAAAAAGAATAAAAGCCATCACTTGACTCCCCTCTAGCGTTATGCTCTCTTGGCAGAAGCTCTTGCCTTTTCCATGGCAGCGAGGGCAACCGGATTGTCAACCCTTCTTGGCGGCCCGCCTCCGATGGGCGCACCCAAGCGGGGGACCAAGTGACAAGGTTTGATTTGCCATGCTTTACGAGAGGGAACCAAAGCTCCCCTTCGAAATCCACGACATCCCCAAGACTTCGGGAACAGGGGACAGAGACGTGAGGAACCTTTGTGCCTCACGAACCACCTCCAAACCGTCCACCGTATACGCTCATGGTCAAAGATGACCACGAGCACTTGATCTTTGACACCAACAAAGGCGCCGAGAGCCCTACCGAGGAGGTTGAGGCAGAACTGGCTGAGGCGATTCATGAGCCTATCCTGGATGCAACTCCAAGCGAAGATGTTCATGCTTCTGAGAATGTCAACCTCCAGGACGGAGCTTACGAGGAATTCTTGGAAAAGGGGATGATGGCCAAAAAATGAAGAACCTAACGACACGCCAGAGGAGGAGAATGCCGACACTACTCTCCAGCTTGAAGTCGCTGAAACATCAGACGATAAAGACGTGGAACCTCGGTCACAGGAAGATAATCAGGAGGCCGTTGCGGGCGTCCGCCATTGGCCCACGCACGTCCTTGGACCAGTTGGGAGACATCGCGTGCATTTCAAGGATGATGGCAATGGCAACAAGGGCAAGCCTCCCTCTGACCAGCACCTTCGTGTCAAAGTTGCTGGATAAGAGTCTAAGTTACCAAGTCCCTTGGGCACTACCACAGGTCAACTGAAGAGCACGTATCACACTGGTGATGAAGAATCCCTATGCACCTGTGGTCTCGCAGGCTCCCCAAGCGTTCACCTTGCTTTTCTCAAGGTCATTTTCCTGCTCGAAGTCGAGGAGGATGTTCGGATACTGAAAACACGACTCAGTTCAGAAGACTACAACATCGTCGTCGGTATCATGGGAGCAATGGCGCACAATCAAGAGAAAACCGTGGCTGCATTGCGATTGTGGGTCAACAGCGGCTACGTTACCAGTCAAAAGCTATTGGAGGAGAATAAGAAGCTTCACGGAGAGCTTGCTGTCGCATTGCACCGTGCTGAGGAGGAAGCCACTACAAGGGAAGTGCTGACAGCGAAGCAGCATGGGGTGGCCGAGATCTACGAAGCTGCAGCGGTTTACGCGGCAGGAGAGGCGGCTGAACGTTTGTTTGAACGCCAGGAGCAAGCCCGAGCTGAGACTCGTTGCGCCAACGTGCAGCCAACACTGACAACTACCTCCACCCCCGTAGTGCAACCCGCCACAGTTGGGAGACAGTCAGCTACTAGCATGACGAGTCGCTCTGTGTTTCACCCTGCTCATAAGTACGATGGCAAGTCCAACATACACACGTGGCTGAAATGATTTCAGCTAGAGTTGTAGCTGAGGAAGGTGCCGATAAAGGATTGGGAGGCCCAAGGCATGCTAGCAGTGAATCGCGAGCAGTTCGAGTAGCGGGCAGATGTATCGTACACGAAGGAGCGATAGGGTAGCTCCACATGGGAAGAGTATAAGGAACTTACGGGGGAGCTGTTCTCACACCCAGTGGACTCACAAGCAGCAAAAGATGAGTTCGAAAGGTTCAGGCAAGGGATCATGACCTTGAACCATTATGTGGAGGTATTCTACGACACAACCCAGTGTGTCCAACCACGTCATATGACCGAAGACACAAAGTTCCTCCTCAACGGCCTCGCCAGTCAGCAACTCAAGTTCCATTGCATCAGAGACATAGAACATAAGTGGTGGAGAAGCTTGCGGGCAGTAACAAAGTATGTTTTGGAGACGTACAACGAGAACTTGGCCTTATGGGACACGACGACTCCAGGGCATGCGACAAAGAACGACTTCAAAAGCTTCCATGGGAATGGATGGGAGAAGCGCCCTCTTGAGGGACACGTTGTACAGTCCAAAAAACCACGTGTTCAAGAGCGTGAAACATCGCATCCTGGCACCTTCACATGTAGGGCGTGTAATGAGCCAAGGCACTTTGCACGCAACTGCCCGCAACACCAGCGCCAAGGTCCCCCACTGGGGCAAGCCTTCCGCCCAGGTCAAGATGACAGACCTTTTGGAGGTCCCATCCGGAAGGGGGTGCAAGGACACAAGCATGGTGGCGCTTGCCCACGCCAGGGTGTTGGAGGTGGCATGGCTACTGGTGTTGCAGACGGTTAGAACATTGGACCTCCGCTAAGTCATATTGGCCCTCGGCGCACGTCTGGAGTGCAACAGCAGTTGGAGCTATCCAGAGGATCCGAGTCCGTGGAAGGCAGCGTGGCCGTGGTTGCCCTCGCGTGACAGATGAGTAGGATGGCTATGACCAACCCGGTGCAGACCCGCGTGGGTGCCAGTAGGACTGCCCGGGGGAACAAGCGGTTTGGGATGTGAGAGATTTTTCATGTTTGTGGATAATGATGTGAAGCAATTCAAATTCTTGTCATCTCAATGCTTCTCAACAGTATTCTCATCATTCATCTAATTTGACTGTCTCTACCATGGCAGCTTTTGTCCCCTTATTTACGCCACAAAGGAGATCCTTGATAATTGTGACTGCTTTGTTGTGGCAACAAGAGAGAATATCAAGCAAATTGTCCAAGAAGCACAACAAGTACATGAAAAACAAACACTCACATCGATCACGATAGCTGTCTCCATACACGAAGACTTTGATGTCTCCTAGTTCAAGGACTGGAGGTTGCCGACAAGTTTCACTCGGGGGTACCATATGTGGAAGAAAGTAGGCGATATGGTGGAGCTCCGTCGATGCTCCCATGCCTACCGGGTTTACCACTTACATGCAACACCACCAGTGAGTTTGTTTATGCGCAAATCGTGTGCCAGCATGACGATGCATTTTTGGGGAAGTGTCAATGGAGCATCGGCTTGTATTCTTGGAGTACCTGGAGCAGATGATTTTTTTATGAAAGCGGCATTCCTTGATGCAATCGGCCTTAAAGACATCCTGAGACAAAGAAAGGTGGTCGTGGGAGACAATTGAGAGGTACCAATCCTTGGTGATTACGTGGTCCGGATCTCCCTTGGAGGATTGAGCACAAAGACCCGCCTTGCAGTCCTTGAGCTCATGGATCCATTTGACGTTGTCTTGGGAGATTTGTGGTTGGTGAACCACAAAGCAAAGATGAATTTTGAATAAAAATCGCTGGAAGTCGTGAAGGGACAATGAAAAATCACCATTTCACCAATACCTCAAATGCTTTGACCTGAGATAAACACACCTGCGACGTTGACTGCGATGCAGATGAAGCGAAGGCTACGACACGATTCCCAGTGTTTCTTGGCCACTTTATAGAGAACCAAGGAAGGAGAATCAAGACAGGACCTCCCGGAAGGTGTGGCAAATGTTGTTTCTGACTTTCAAGATGTGTTGGAGGACCCGCCATACGGCCTACCTCCGGCACGGAAGATGGGTCATACCATGCCACTCGAGCCTGTTGCCAAGCCTCCAATTTGGGTAATATATTGGCTCAGCCCAGCTGAGAGGAAGGAAACAAAACATAAATCAAGGAGTATCTACGCAAAGGGTGGATTGAGCCAAGTTTGTCTCCCTTTGGCACACCGATCCTCTTGGTGAGTAAGAAGGATGGAGGTCTGCGCATGTGCATAGATTATCGCGTATTGAACAAACTTACGATGAAGAACCGATATCCACTACCGTGAATTGAGGACCTTTTTGACCAACTTCAGGGAGCAAGGATCTTCACATCGCTCGATGTTTCTCAAGGTTACCATTAGATCCGCATCACGGAAGAGGATATACCCAAAACAGCGTTTCGTACGTACTTAGGACATTACCAATTGCGAGTGCTATCTTTAGGTTGACCAATGCATCTGCAACTTTCCAAGCTGTGATGAACAGCGTGTTTTGAAATCAACTCGGAAAGTCCGTGTTGGTGTATCTTCATGACATCTTGATCTTCTCAAAGATGGAGGAAGAGCACAGAAGGGACTTTTGAGAGGTATTGGATTTTCTCCGGGACAAGTTCTTTGCAAAGATGAGCAAATACAAGTTTGCGTAAAAGGAACTTGAGTACCTCGGTCACATCGTGAGCGGAGATGGCATCCGAGTGGACCTGCGTAAGGTACAAGCCATGAAAGAATGGCCCCGTCCTAAGAACGTGGGTCAGCTACGATATCTTCTTGGCCAGCAAAACTACTTCAGGCGCTTCATGATGGGATACTCTTCCTTGGTTAGCGAGTTCATAGTCCTCACACGGAAGACAACACAATGGTGTTGGACAGAAAAATCTGAGACAGCCTTCAATAAGGTCAAGGAAACGCTGGCATCTGCACCTGTGCTAGCCCTGCCAGACTCAACGAAATCATGGAAATTAAGGTGTGATGCATCGATCGTTGGCATTGGAGCAGTGCTCATGAAAGATAGCCACCTTGTGGCATACGAGAGTCAAAAGCTTTCTGATGCAGAGACATGCTACACCAGGGGAGAACAAGAACTTCTTGCCGTTGTGCATGTATTCAAGGTTTGGCATTGTTACTTGGAAAGAGAAGGGGAGGAGATCATAGTGGTTACTGATCACAACCCCCTGATATACTTCCAAATACAGCCCAGCCTGTCTCGACGTCAAGCACGTTGGAGTGAGTACTTGAGTCGCTTTTCGTTCATGTGGCAATATCGGCCCGGCCGAAACAACATGGGAGACCCGCTGAGCCGGAACCCTTTTTGTGTGGCAATCATGGTGGGAAGCAAGGACTCGTTGGAATGTAACTTTGCCACAGTGGCAAAGACATCAACTCTACATGCAAACCCGCTCTGCCCAACCCCAAGGCCACTAGTGAGAGTGAACCCTTTCAAGAACTGGATTTGCATGTGCTACACCGTCGATCCATGGTTTCAACATTCATGGAACATTGAGCGACATGGCATCATTGAAGCAGAAGACCTCTACTGGCACGGTGAGAAATTGGTGGTTCCACGCGCGGAAAAACTACGTGAGCAGATAATGTACGAGTTCCATAACCCTCCAGCAGCCGGGCACGTGGGCCCAAAGAAGACAAGCTACGCGCTCGTCGAGCATTACTGGTGGCTGGGATGGAGTAATGACATACGGAGAAACTGTGCGGTTTGTGACCTTTGCCTCCAAAACAAAGCAAGCAACAAGGAACCAGGGGGGCTACTCTAGCCCCTAGAGCTACCAAATGCTCCATGGGAGTCTGTAGCAATGGATTTCATTACCGGCCTTCCACAAACAACAAAGGATCATGATGCCATCTTTGTAGTGATCGACCGTGCTATCTGCATGGCGCACTTCATGCCCACAATGTCACGGATCACTGCAAAGGAAACAGCACGCCTTTTCTATGACGGCGTCGTCAAGTACCACGACATCCCACTGGAGATCATCTCGGACCGTGACCCTCGATTTGCAGGCCGCTTTTGGCAGGCACTCAATGAGCGATACGAGACACGAGTAAAGATGTGAACTGCATTCCACACGCAGACAGACGAATAGACAGAGCGCATGAATTGTACACTGGAACAAATGCTGCGCATGTACATCGACTCTACGATGGAGGAATGGGATGACTTCCTCGCTCCTGCAGAGTTTGCTGTCAACAATGCGGTAAGTGAGTGAACAGGTTATAGTCTCTTCTTCCTCAACCATGGTCGGCATCTAGTGGTACCCACTTCTATGGTGAAGTGCAGGGGCAGCGGTGATCAGGTTCCCTCCGTCCAGGTCTTTGTTGAAAGAATGGACGCACTTTAGCGTGATGCAAAAGCACAACTATACGCTTCTCGACAATGCCAAAAGGCGTATTCTGACAAAAACCAACGTGAGGTCAAGTTCTCCGTTGGGGACCAAGTACTTTTGAGCACAAAGAACTTACGGCTGAAGACACCAGGTGCGCGTAAGATGTTGCCAAAGTGGCTCGGACCGTTTGTGATCATGCACGAAGTAGGGCTAGTGGCGTATCGGTTGGACCTGCAATGTGCAACACGGATTCATAACGTGTTCCATGTGAGTCTACTTGCATCATACAAAGCGGATGGATCTGTTCAGCCGCTCCCGCCTGCTAACCTGGCCGTGGAAGGCCAATACGAGGTGCACCGCATCCTCCAGCACCGTGAGCGTGCACTCCACGCATGGGTGGTCAAGGAGTACCTTGTGCATTGGGCCAATTGTGGACCTGAACACAACTTGTGGGAGCCAGAATCTCGGATCGAAGGTGGATGTAGCCGAAAACTGGGAGGAACCGGCTGCCCGTTCAAAACGACATGCCCTCGGGGGTACCACCCTGGCTTACACCCCTTGAGGAGGTTATGGCACGATACCGTGCACTATGATATGGGGACGCCTGGACACATGTTGCGAGGAAGCTCCTTACAAAAGGGGGAGGAAGCGAGGCCATGCCTCTTATGCGGCTAAGATTGCGTGTCATAAGACCTCGTTGTGTAGCCATTTGTTTTGATAGTGGAAGTCAACAAAACAGAGTTGTGTTCTGCTAATCCGTTGGATTTTTTCTTCCAAGTGTGCAGGTCACTATTCTTTCCAAGCAACACAGCAAATCGGGATGATTTGGTCCTAAAGGGGGAGGAATGTACAGGTGAAATGTTTTACGTTTTAAGAAGATTTCATAGAAAAGATTTGACTATGCCAGTTGGCATGGTCAACAATAAGGGCCATGTGGAGGTTGGAAAGGGACAACCAACCACTAGGGGCTTGTTTTGATTACCTCAAACAAGACAAGGAAAATCGAACATATGTCCCATACCACATTTTGCCCACTTGGAAATGTGTCAAAACCTCACCACATTAGGTGAGATGTTTTTCCTGTACCCTTAGTCCATTGGCGACTTCCTATTTGTTGAATAAAATATACTCAAACATGCTCTTGGTGAAAGGAAAGAGAGCACGAGATGAAGTGGGCAACACAACGGACAGAATCATCAAATAATCATAACTGTAAACACCGAAGCAATGTGTAACTTTGAAATGCCGGTTTTGCTCTATGACGACGCGACTCGGGTATGACCCGTAAGAAGAGGGGACTCGGCGAAGTCCGAGGTCATTCCTCAACCCACTCGCAATTAAAACACTAAGAGCTTCTTCATTTTGATGCTACCTTCTTAGCAGATTTCTATGAAGAATCACCTGTTGAATGCGACCAGATTATTCACTATTATAAAAAACAGTGACAACATAAATCGAGAGCCCATGAAGTTATCAAACATATGCAAAGAATGAGGCAATGCCATGTATAGAAACTAAAAAACAAACAAATTTGATTAATGTGAAAATCAGATCAATACATTACCCACTTTTCTGTAGACATGACTATTATACTGGGATTCCATTCACGTTTTGTCAAACGTAGGCACAGATGTCAAGGTCGGTCAGTATTTGCGCTTTGTGGACAAGGTAGCAAGACGGTAAAACTAGTGGGTAATTGGTGTAATTCATGAAAAGAGTGGGTAATTTTGTAGGACCACGCTTAAAACGTGGGTAAATGGGAATCATCCCGAATGACAAATCTGTTTGGAAAAAAAAATACACATTAAGCCGGACGTGATTCACCTGCAATTTTGCCGTTTTGAAGTTTTGAACATGCAACTCACGATTGTAACAGAAGATGTTTACTCTGTTCTATTACGATTGTAGTAAAGGTGAGAGAGACACGGAAACGTTAATGAAAAAAAACACTTGAACGTGTCGTGGAATGGAACACTTGAACATGGTTCACAGAAAGGAAACGACATGGGACATGGTTTTACTTTACACGCGTCACGCGTTGCACAGCTCCGGGTCTTCCAACCAGTTCTTCATGAGCTGGAGTGTCTCCATGGTGTCGTTGCTCATGCAACAACAGAAATCAGTGTCTGGGTGACGTGCGCGCAAGAACGCGCACTCGCAGGATGCAGATGTCACCGGTGGTAGGAGAAGATCTATCGCGACAGCAGAAAGGATGGACAGCGCCTTGCGCTCGTCTATCAAGAAAGCCATGATGTCAGCAGCATCCTCCAAGGGCTTGTGCTGGCAGTACACATCCAGTTGGCGCTGCAAAGGGCGGTGCGCACGTGTTGCATGCGGTGGTGCGGGGCGAGAACGCATACGGCTAGCTTTGCGCACGACATGGAGTTCATCTGTGCCATTGGAAGCGACTCGGAGAACAGAGATGGTGCCTCTGGGCATGACCGGTGGCATGGTAGCGTCAATGGCTGCTTGCCCCGCTGCTGCTACTGCTGCTGCTAACACGGCTTCCTCTACTTGTGCCTCTGCTTATGCTATGTCTGCTGCTTCTGCTGCTGCAGCCGCTACTTCAGTTACTGCTGCAGCTGCACGGCAAACTCTGAGATGGCTGGACGTGGGACCGGCGAGTTGGGGTCGACTTCCTCATCGCCGGTGCCGGGAGTCTCATGGAGGGTGGCGTTGTTGGGCGGTACTGAGCTGGAGGGAGGTGGTGCATCCGTCAGAGGCAAGCGCCTGCAGTGGAGCATGAAGCCATCAGTACGTGCGGGTGAGCTCAAGAGCTCGTTGAGGACGACCTCCACCGTAGGTGGTTCATAGGGGCGAGGTGCGGAGCACATATCTACAATGACAAGAATCACAATGTGGCACATGTTGGGTCCTTGGTGTTGGAGCCGATCGATGCGTGCGTGGTCGTGCCATGAGTGGGTGCTTTGAGAAGCTACGTCGAGAAGTTGGGGGGCTTGAAGAATATTGAGACACGATATCATTAAAGTCCAGTGACCTACAGGAGTCCATTTAACAGTATCAGAACATCAATATGGTGCATGACACTTCTATGAACCATTCTGGAAGATGGTCAAAGTTGTCAGAACCTTCTGGAACAGAACACCGGAGGTCAGGACAGGTGGCCAAAATTCCCTTGGCCAACCGGCATAAAAATCCCGAGGTCGATGCGCAGTGGGCCACGCATGTAATGAAAATAATTCCACTCGTGGAGTTTAGGGACTCGTGTACATCAGGGACGTAACACTTCTCCTCCTTTTAGCCACGACGTCCCAGGTGTTAGCGGACGTAGGCCGGTGTCGACGATGATAACCTTCGATCAGGGGATTGATGTCCCAGTGGTTATCGTAGGCTCCCAGCTGTTGTGCCCAGCATCATAGCTGTGCCATTTAACCAAATACCCAGTCGTCTTTCCATGGCATCAATGTCCGAGCATGTCTTCAATTACGTCCTTCATATCCCCGTCCACTTGGACAGGAGGTGGAGGTGTGACGTCTCTTCCGGGGAAGTTAGTACTGGGATCTCACTAGTGCTTGACCTTGTTGATGTGGAAGACAGGGTGGATTGTCATGCTTTCAGGCATGCAAAGGCGAGCGACAACGGGGGCTTAAATCTACTTGATCTTAAATGGTCCCAACCATCGGGATTTAAGTTTTTCAAAGTTCTTTCCCTGGAGTTTGATGTTTGCTTACTTGAGGAGGACGCGATTGCGAGCGCCCAACACGTCCTTGCTGCGATGTCGGTCGGCCGCTCGCTTCATGATTGCTTGTGTCTTTGCAAGAGTTTGTTGTGTTCTCTCCCAAATGCTGGAGAAATCCGTGAAGTGGATGTTGATCACGATAATGTTGCTCTGACTCTGTAGTCCTGCCGGTATAGCGGGAAGTTTGTCGTAAACCACCTCGAACGGAGTCTTCCCCACTGCGGTGGAAAAGATGGAGTCGTATGCAAGTTTGGCGGTCAGCAGTTTGGCTGCCCAATCAGTGCCATGTGGCTTACGTAATGTGCGAAGAAATTGTTTGAGCGTCTCAATGGTCCGCTCTGTTTGCTTGTCGGCTTGAGGATGATAGCTGGATCCAACTGCCGTAACACATCATCAATTTGCGGCCAGTGAAACGGTCATCTCAATTGTTGATGATGGTACGTGGCACGACGTGCAGCTGTACGACCTGGTTTAAGAACAACCGCGCTGTTCCTTCCACGGTGACGATGGTCGTTGTTGGGGTGAAGTGCGACATTTTGGAACATCTGTCCCCCACCACGAGGATTACATCGTAACCCTTGAGGAAGGTGGGTAACCCCGTCACGAAGTCCATGCTAATGTCGAACCACGGCCCTATCGGAACAGGGAGGGATTGGAGTAGACCGGATGGCCTCGTGCGATGAGAAATTTGCTGCTGACAGGTGTCCCACAGTTTTCAGAAAGCTACCACGTCAGTTTGCACCTTGTGCCACTAGTAACTTTGCCGGCCTCTTGAGCGTCTTGTCCTCACCAAAGGGTCCACCAGGACTGGTGTTGTGACATTCCTCCAATAGCATTCGTTGCAGCTCCGTATTCGGTGGAATGAAAACTTGGCGAGTAAATCACCGTCGCCAGTAGGGGTCGTCGAACCAGAATTTAGTTTTGTCATATCCGCCAAACTTCTTGTCACCTATTGCAAACAGCCTAGCAAGGTACAGGTCTCGGTTGACGATTAGCCTGTTGATCTCAGCCACCAAATCTGATTGTCGACTCAAAGCATCTGCCGGATTGATTTTTTCAGGTCGGTACTTGATAACATAGTCAAAGTTGGACTTGAGAAACTCCATCCATCGATTTTTCCAAATTTTTTCTCTCTTTGTACAATCTCAAGAACGTTTTGGAGGTGTCCATTCTGCTCCTTAGGGATTGGGTTATACACCACGATGTCGTCGGGCTACATGACGGTGAAGTTGTCAAGGTACAGGCAAAAACTGTTATTCATCGCTGCCATGAATGTTGCAGGACTGTTAGTGAGTCGAAACTGCATGAGTGTTAACCTAAAGTGCCTGTATTTGGTGCAGAACGCTGTTTTCTTGACGTCCTTGTCAGGTGTACGGATCTGATGATAGCCGGTATGCAAGTCGATTTTGCTAAAAAAATGAGCCCAATGGAGTTGGTCCCAAAATTGTTTTGCTCGCGAAAGAGGGTAGCGGTTCTTGATTGTGATGTCGTTCAACGCTCGGTTGTCCACGCATATCCGCATCTTTCCAGTTTTCTTTTTTCACAAGATGTAAAGGTGATGTGTAGGGTGACATGAAGGGTCTAATGAACTCCTGACCGAGCATCTCATCCAGCTGCTTCTTGATATAGTTCAGCTCGTGATCTCTCATCGGATAGGTCCCGTTCACCATCGGTCTATTACCTGGCTTCAGGTACATCTAATGGTGTGGAGGCAGCTCTTGGGGTAGTCCGTCGGAAAAAAACCCCTTCGAACTCCTTGATGAGCGTCACAAATTCCTCCAAAACGGCTGTGAACTTCTCAGGTGTCGAGGCCGATGTGGCCACCTCGACGGCTGCAACTTTTCTGCTTCTTTGGTCTCCATGTGGACTAGCCATGCTTGAGCTCCACGTCGCAGATATCGGGTGGCGTTTTGTGGCTGTTGCAACTTCCTCTGATGCTTCCATGTCTGCTGCTTTCCATAACCATTGCTACGTTGTGGATTGCTCGACCAGAGGCAAATGTTGTTACTGGTCTAGTCCACCTATGGATCGTGCTGGTAGACGATTTATTGTCCGAGGATGATTTTGTGGTTACCCATTGGGCAAGTCCTCTGGACCGTTACGTCATGCAGATCTCCGATATGCAGTAAGAGAGGTTCGTAAAGTCGACAATTCCACAGTTTTCCGCTGAGGGTTTTTCCTCAGAACACTTCTGGCTTGGTCTACAAGCACAGCTTACGAACCATATTGTTGCGAACAAAACTGTGAGAAGCTACTCCATCCAGTGTCTTGTTCTGCTACTTTGAAAATCCCTCGGTTCTACTCGTAGCAGTTTTGCCGGTTGGTCATCCTTGTACCCCTCGTCTGCATAAATGTGAGCTGCTTTCATGGGCAATGAGTAGGTGTAGATTCTTCTGACCGGACAGGCCGTCTCCTCTCCTGTCCTTTGGCGTTTCCCGATTCCTCATTTTTCCTCTACGGCTTCTCCCCCTTTTTGGCCTGTTGATATCACTTTCAGTAGTCGCATGAGATGTGACCCGGCTTCTCGCAAGTCCAGCAGAGCCTTTGACCATGTTAATTGATGGCGTCAATCTCCACTGGGAATGAGGTTTTCGTCGGCTGTGACTTCCCTCCGCCACAATAAGTATTGTGGCCTTGGGGTCGGGTCGCCACCCGTTACAATCCTGCATCCGAGTGTTGTAGTCGGCACTGTCGGTGCAGTCGGCTGCTGTGATCATTTTGCAAAAGGTTAATCTGAATGCTGAAAATGGCGGTGGCTCGCCAAACATCTCGTTCAAGGCCATTGTTGAGTTTTCGGAGGCAAGGTCGCTGCCGGTGATGATTCATGCAGAAACGCAACGCATAATCTGTCACACTAGACTGCTGACGCAGGTTGGAGCCTGTACCATGCGTCAGATTTCTCCTTCAGTTTTCCAAATTGAGTGAGTGTAGCACAGACGAAGTCGCTCCATGTCTTGGGTGGCGTGAGAGAGTCGTGCCATGTCATATTCATCTGCTCGAAAGGTAGTGCAATTGCTGTCGATGATGTGAGAGCGGTCGTATGAGCTTTTAGTCCAGCTCCGATTGTCTCTTGCTACCGTTAGATGATCTTTAGGTCAGACCACCCACTCAAAGCCGTGCCACGCAGAAGTAAGGCTGTGAGGTCAATCTTCTTTTTCTCGTTGTGTACCCCAGCAACGGCGAAGTGCACCTCCAGACTCATCAGCTACATCCTGACCATCGGTCCCTTTGAGTACGCAAAATTGAACGGCTCAAAAAGTAAGGGCTGAATCTGAAGTTCACTTGAGAGGTTAACATTCCCTAAATGAGCAATAACTTACACCCAGGGAAGTTTTGAAGCTCCCCATCGCCATGTTGAGCTGTTGGAGCAGATGAGGTGTTGAGGCTCTCGAGTCTGGATGGCTTCTAGTACACAAGATCTTGTCCGAGGATGATTTTGTGGAAGCTCATTGGACAAGTTCTCCAGGGTGTTATATTGTGCAGATCTTTGTGTTGGAGTCGGAGAGGTTCGCGTAGTCGATGAATCTGCAATCTTCTGTCGCCAGTTTTCCTCAAACATCCCTGGTTTGGTGTGCAAACCCAGCTTCCGAATCATGTCGGAGTGAAAGAAACTGTGAGAAGCTCCTCCATCCAGTAGTGCCGGAAACATTCTGTGACTTGTTGCAGTATCGCCGGTTGGTCGTCCTCGTACCCCTCGTCAAAACTTTGCGATCTCAGGAATCCTTGTTTGTGGCGATTTTAGCTGCTCAGATGGGTGATCGGTCTGGCGCAGATTTTTCCGACCGGACAAGAGCTTTGCCGTCCACTCCTCTTCTTTGCCGTTTTCTGACTCCTCGTTACTTCTCTGTAGCTTCCTCCCCTTTTTGGCCTGCTGTTACTATTTCCGACAGTCCGTGCAAGATGTGTCCCATCTTCCCTTCAAGTCCAACAGAGCTGTTGATTGCGTTGATCGATGGTGTTAATCTCCATCAGAGACAAGGTTTCTGCTGACTGTGACTTCCCTACGCCATGATAAGAATTGTGGCTTTGGGATTGCCAGCCATTTAATTCCTGCATCAAAGCATTGCAACTGGTGTTGTTTATGCAATCGGCTGCTGTGATCGTTTGCGAAATGTCGTCTTGGATGCCAAATAGGGTGATATCTTGCCGAATGTCCCGTTTGAGGCCGTTGTTGTAGTGGAAACAGGGTTTGTCGCGGGCGAGTTTGTGAAATCACCGCGTGTACTCTGCCATGCTGGATTGCTGATTCAGGCGTTGGAACGTGTATCGTGCATCAATGTTTGCGTTCATCTTTACAAATCAGGCAAGAGTAGCATGCGCGATGTCGTTCCATGTTTCCGGTGGAGTGAGAGAGTCCTGCCACGTCATGTTTATGTGCTCAAGAGGTTAAATGCTTGGGGTCAAAGATGTGAGAGAGGTCACGTGAGCCGTTGATCCAGCTCCGCCGGTTTCTTGCTGCCGTTGGATGGTCATTAGATTGGACCAACAACTCAATGCCGTGACACACAAAAGAGAGGTCGCGAGGTCAATCTTCTATTTTTCGTCGTTGACTCTAGTAGCGGTGACATCTTGACCGTTGTTCCATTTCAGTTTGCAGGATCAAACAGCTCAAGATGTGCCAGTCAAAATTAGGGTTTACTAAAAAATTAAATGTTCCTCTTGGTGAGTACTGCTTCATGCATATGGAAATTGTGAAGCTCTCCCATTGCAGCGTTGAGTCGTTCGAGCTGATGGGTGTTAAGGCTCTCCAGTCATGAGAATTTCCGGTACAAATCTTTGTTGATGCCAGCTTATCGGCTAGTGCCTCCCATCGTGCCAGGTGTCGTCCCATCGGGCAGCGGCGGGGGCAAAGAATTCACCGAGCCCGAGGGGTCTGTCACCTTGTTGCCCGTTAGGGTCATTGGTGTAGTACCACTCGCCAC
>SZWC01011670.1:9616-22840 GCA_023375785.1 Penium margaritaceum | reverse complement strand
GAGGGGGAATCCCACGAGGTCCACTTCATTTCACGACGACAACCGGATAGTCACTCCGCGGCATGCTGACAGTTGGATATGAGGTATGTCCACCTCATAACAGTTGGCATCGCACCACTGGCCTATCCAAAGTATCTGATGACATGTTATCTACAACCTCACCAACGTGAATCTGTACCACCACTTGGCCGATTAAACGTACATCATGCACGCCATGCGTGGTGGACTCTCCACTAGAGGATACTCCAGCGCTTCTACAATCGACGACGTGTCAACCTCGGAAGATACATCCGCCCTGTGTGGCTGTTTTTGAGTCCGTGCCGCGGGTATTCTGCGTCACGGACTCAACCATACTCAATACCGCAAACCTGCGGCAGGCTTGTGGTGTGCAATATGGTTCAAATTCTACATTATGTAACTGTTCGTTCACTGAACAACGAGTTGATTCGTAAACTTGCTCGACATTTTCTTGGCTGTTAATAAAGTTTTTTGTGCGGTCTCTGTTTTTGGATGTGTCCCGATACAAGCCACGCAACCACAGCGTCGCTTGCTGTGGAGTGGTCTCGCTTGCCAAGCAAGACCACTCTACACTCTATGCTGTGCTAAGCGTCATTATGCGTGCCTTAGGCGCTCGCGTACCTTAGGCGCACGCGTGCCTTAGTGTCGGGCACATTCTGTGCCCCGCGCACCGGACGCCATGGCTTGCGAGGCCGAGGCCTGGCCTGCCGCGGCCCTGGCTGCGCCTGCCGACGACCGTGCTGCAGATGACGACGATGACAAGGGTGACAGTGATGAGGAGCAGGAAGTCGAGGCCGGTGACAAGCGCAAGCGTGCTAGTGATACCTCGGTCATCTGGACCGAGCTCACCAAGCTCACCGACTCTCCTCCGGACGACCGGTAAGCCAAGTGCAACTCTTGTCCAAAAACCTTCTCATGCAAGCAAGGGTGCACGTTGAACATGTGGAAGCATCTCCGCATCAATCACAAAAAGATATGGAAACTCCTCAAGGAGATGCAGGCGATGCAGGAGCCGAAGAAAGTAACCCTGGCAGCAGTGAACGTGACGGAGAACGTGGTGGTTGACGATGAAGTCGTGGATCAACGAGCCCTTCCTCCTGGACTTCCCTATCAGCCGACATGAGACTGTGGCTAAAGAATTTGCCAACGAGAAGGACCGCATCAACGAGTTGAGGCGCAAAGCAAAGGAAGCCAACTTGGTGGGAGCAACAACAGAGGAGTTAGAGGGGCTTAGCATTTTTGTGAATGATGAGGATGAGGAGGAGGAGGCCGAGGGAGAAGGAGGAGGTGATGACAATGGTGATGATGATGTCATGGAGATGAATTGACAAAAATTTCACTCAAACCTTTGATTCTCCATGTTTGATTTTCTCCATGTTTTAGCTTCTCCATGTTTCAGTTTAACATATGCGTATGCAAAGCCATTGCAACATGAGGTGTCTGTGACTCAAGTACACTGTAAGTGTAGTTGAAGTACTATGTGAACATGTCAATGTGAATTTTCAATGTCTTGATAAGTAGACACCATCATTTGGAATAGTCACACAACATTCTACTTGACGTTAAACAAGTCCAATGACGTAACTTGCAGCACATGTAGTTGTTATGCATTCCTCAACATATGCTTACATCTTGACTAGGATAATGACGTTTTCATAACTCTGGACTGAATAATTATGACATGGTTCAGTGAGACTGGCCCATACCAATGAATGCGCCAATAAACTGGTTGAGTACCTCTTATCTTGGGGATAAGGGAGAAGTGTAAAAGTGACAAAAATGAGCTTATGAACTTTGAGCACCACTCGTGGCTCAAATGCAAAAACTACTGTTAGACATACATGGATCCGCATGATCCGCGGATCAAACTGGATCCGCAGATCCGGATCCGGATCCGCGGATCCGGATCCAGCCCTAGATCCGGCTCCGCGGTTCCGGATCCAATCTAGGAACCGCGGATTTGATCCGGAGTGCACCCTTACGCAACAGAAGACAATTCGAGGATTTGGGCCACATGGATGAATTGTATTATGTAGTAAGTGTACTTTGATGAAAAGTGTCATACAAGTTGAGCACTTGTATACGATGACAAGAACTACAATGAGGCATATGATGGGTCCTTGGAGCTCAAGCCGAGGGACGCATGAAGGGTCGCGCCATGAGTGCCTTCTTCGAGAAGCTGCGGCGAGAAGTCAGGGGGCTTTAAGAATATCGAGGCGTGGGTTTTTTTAAATCGTGAAGAAATCGACTAAAGTGTATTAAACATTGACACAATTCGTGACACTTCGACCAATCTAGAAAGTGGTTGAAGTTGTCAAAACCTTCTAGAACGGAAAACTGGAGGTTGGGGTAGTTTTCCAAAATGCCCTCGGTGGAACGGAGTGACAATCCTGAGGTCGACGCATCATGGGCCACAAATGTAATGGCAAAAATGGACACTCGTGGAGATTAGGGACTCATGTATGTTAGGGAGGTAACTGATAAGCTACTTGCAATCTTCCTAGCACTGCTGCTGCTGATGGGGAAACACTGTCCAGTCAGCGATCCCACTAGAACAAAGGGCAGGTCTGAAAACTATCAAGGATTGGGCTAGGCGAGACCCTCAGAGTCTCATAATCACAATGGCTTCAACGTGGAGAGAGAGAGATGACAACTGACAAGCACACAACATGAATGGCTGCCGTGGCGCACGGCGGGTGACGCACGCGGCAGGGTTTGTTTTCCCTACAACTGGCCCAAATCCAATGTTTTGGCCGTACCTCTGTGCTCGGGCGTCCAAACGACGCACCGTCTGATTCAAGAGATGAATAATCTTGAGTCGGACACTGTACTAGGTCACATGCATGGGCCCCGCATCGAGCGGTGGACAGAGAAGGCAAAAAAACAAAAATAGGGCACATGGCCAGTCCACCGAGAAAATCTTGGAGTCAAGAAAAGAACAGCAGAAGGTCCCAGAAAGCAACCAGGATGCCGTTGCAGCTGTCCAGCAACTGACGATGTATGGATGACCACCACATGGCGCTCCGACTCCAACTTGTCCCACGATAGCTACTGGCACGAGTATGGAAACATCCGAGTGGTCACAGTGAGCTGTACAAGACAAACAGGATCAACTCACATCACAACACTCCCCCATGACCCGACCATACGCATGTCTGTTCGCGTGCACAACTGACACAAATGCTGAACGAGATGCCGAACGACCAGCATGTACACACCCCACACTCAGCTACCATCAGGCAAGGGACGCAGCCCGACAAGTTGAATGGCCACCATGAACTTCCCCTGTACGTGCGCCTTGGCCTGGAAGTCTCTCCACTGCATGTCCGTGCCAGCCCAGACAATGGAGATCACTTGATGCTCCACCAGATCATGCACAAATCATTGCTCAACAGCAATGTGCTTTGTGTGTACATGGAACACACCAAAGATCTCAATATTGGCGACGACACTCTGGTTGTCACATCACAGAACAATTGCAGGAACAGAATGACCAAACTCACAAAGTAGACGCTGTAGCCACACAGCCTCAGCAATCTCTGCCCCATGCACGACATACTCAACCTCAAACAAGCTCCACACAATGCAGCCCTGTTTCCTCATGCGCCACGACACAGAAATTCAGCCCGGCAAAACACGTAACCAGTCCGACTCTGCCCATCAGGGCTCGAGGCCCAGTCATTGTTCGTGTAGCCAACCAAGCGCTGCCGGAAAAAGGAGAGCCCAAGGTACGGTGTGGAGACTACGTACCGTACCACTCACAAAACAGCATGTAGGGCCCGTGCACGAGGGCACTGAGAGAACTGTGCAAGCAGGTTGACTGCAAAGGGAATGTCTGGACGGGTGATTGTGGCCAGGTACATGAGTGAGTCGATGAGGCACAGGTACAGGGTCATGTCCACGGGCTCCCTCAGCTGGCCTGGGTCCTCCACCTTCAGGACATCCTACCCTTCATGGGTAATAGGTGTGGAGGCAGTAGGGACTGCACTGAGAAGGTTCGTAAACTGCTAGCCCACAACACTGGCGTGATATGCCTGGTGAAGGTGGAGCGTCCGCCTCCAGCGGTCATGCAGGATCTCCACCCCGAGAAGCACAGTTGCATGACTGAGGTCCATTATCCTGTAAGCAGTCTGAAGGACCGCCTTGGCCCCCTTCACGGCCTCGACCCACTCCTGATGCAATTAGAAGGTCATCGACAGTGACCAGGATGGCAGGCAAATACTCAGCTGTCTACTGAACAAACAAGGACGGATCGACGTCACTCCGCACTAATCCAGCGCGTTTGAGAGTGCCGGTGATCTCCTGGTTCTAGCACCAAGACGACTGCTTCAGGTTGTACGAAGCCTTGCAAAGGTGCCAGACCTTATCACCGACCTCAAGGCCAAGTGGCTGGACCATGTAAATCTCCTCCTCGTGTGAACTGTGGAGGAAGGCAATATTCACGTCCATCAGGTGCAGTTCCCAATTGTGATGGGCAACGATATCAAACAGGCCACGAGCAGTGGTCATGCGGCCAACACGGACAAAGGTGTCAATAAAGTCCACACTCTGAACCTGGGCTGACCCCTTGGCGAGCCTTGTAGTGATCCAATGAGCCGTCCAGTAGCACCTTCTTGCAAAAGACCCACTTGGCCTTGAGTGTCTTCCACCCTGGCAGGAGGTCGACAAGCTCGTAGACGCTGTGTCCTCGGATGGCCCTGGGCTCATGCTTGCACGCAGCACGCCACTCTGCTCCATTGTCAATTGAGAGAGCCTCCTTGAACGTGCCTGGGTCAGGTGCGAGCAAGGGAGAGCTCTTAGTGGCAAGAGGGTAGCCACAAGAGGGTGACTTGAGTAGGAAAAGACCGGATGCCGCATCGCAAGCCACTTCAAACTCACAAGAGACAAGGTCATGGCCAATGGGGCACGCTCGGTGCACCTTGGTGTGGTCTGCCTGGACACTGAGGCCAAGGGCCTTCATACCAGGATCGCCTCTCCAGACGCTCCGAGTAGGGCGGCTCGGCGTGTAGACAGCCCCACGCTGCTCTCTTGTAGCCTGTAGATGCAGACGACCACCTGGCTCACATGAAAAGGCTGAGGCTGAGTTGCCCGCCGGGGCCACAACAGTGGGCCCTAGGGCTAGGTCAGGGTCATGAGTATAGGGGGCATCGGGAGTAGGATCGGGCTCGAGTACACTGGGTGACGTCAAGTCAAATGTGCTGGGTAGCAGAGAGTCAGGGTCACTGGTAGGCATAGGGACAGGCGTAGGCGCACTCATGGGAGAAGGGACATTGGGCAGCACAGGGTCAGGATCATTGTTAGGCACAGGGACAGTTGTAGGCACACTAGTGGGAGCAAGGGCACTAGATGGAACAGGGTCAGGGTCACCAGTAGGCACAGGGACAGGCGCAAGCGCACTGGGGGGAGCAGGAGAGGGCAGGGTCACGGGACCAATGACCAGAAAGGTCGGGTTTTCCTCAGCCGGTGACCGAGCCACAGGTGTGGGAGCCCGAACGGACCCGTCGGCATGCGGGCCAAGAACTTTTCCCCATCCGCTAGGACCTCACAAAGGTCAGGACGTGGTCAACGGCTAGCGACAAAATGAGGGAGAAGGCGCGATAGGTCAATGTCTCAAAGAAGAGGGCGTCGTGAGACTCTACGATGCGATGGCGCGTGGGATCCTAGAAGCGCCATGCCTTAGACCGAAAAGACACACCAAGGAAGGCACAAATGCGACCCTGCAGTGAGACCTTGGAGCCCTGTTGGTTCTCAGTGTACGAGAAACAAGCAAGAGAACCCCACACGTGAGCAAAGCGGAGGTCAGCCCGATGGCCGAACCAGAGCTCGTATGGCGTGACATGGTCCAGCAGAGGACCTTGTGGGTGGCGATTCTAGACCCACATCATGTCGGCAAAGCCCTCAAAGGCAAAGGTCTCAGGAAGACTACACTCAGATTGCATGGCAAGAACTGCTTCCTCCATTGTGCGGTTCCAGCGCTCAGACACAGTGTTCTGCTGGGGAGTAGCAGGAGCAGAGACCTGGTGAAAGAAACCGTGCTCAGTGAAGAAGGCATCCATCTCATTTAGAACCTCCCCATATAGGTCCGAGCGGTACATGTGGAGGGTGTGGCGGGACTAACGCTTGGAAATGACAAGCCACAGGCAGACAGCGAGATCGGCATCGCTCTTGTAGCGGAAGCTATAGATACACTGCATCCAGGTGAAGTCATCCGTGAGGATGAGCATATAGTGCCCCTGGTTGTGGATAAACTGGTCAAGAAGAGGGCTGAGCAGGTCCGAGTTGACCAGGTGCAGCGGGCACAGTGCCTGGGAGTGGAGTTAGGGTAAGTGCAGCGATGCATCTGACCCTGGGTGCAAAAGAGGCTGTCGGTCTTGGACTTCTTTCCAAAGGAATTCGCGTCAAGACAGAGGTCGGGCTGTCTCTAAATGAGCTTAGACATTGTGTCTTGGCCCACATGACAGAGGCGGCGATGCAACAAATGCTGGTGCTCGGGAGAGAGCACGCCAGTCACGAATACGTGCGCCGAATGGGACGAGGACAGAGACAGGGAGGGCAGCATGGGATGCGGTTCCGGTCATCAACAACACACACACAGAACGACGATAACACGAGTATCAGAGGTAGAGATAGTGGTAGAGTCAGGAGAGTGCTCAATAGAGAGGCCAATCCGAGTCCACGCACGAACAGACCGCAGGCTAAGCTCTAGAGCAGGGACGAATAGTCACGTCAGAAATGTACAGGGGGCCAGACCGGACCATCAAAGCGGATGACCCTAACGCCCTGGACTAGCAGGGACTGACCAGACCCCGTGCGAACAGACGACCCAATGGAACCGACTATAATGAAGACAACGTGAGGACAGTTCATGTAGAAAGTAGCACCGGAGTCAGAGATCCAGGTGCCACTCGCCTCATAGCATGTCGTCGACTTGAAGAAACGAGCAACAGAACACTCTGTATCTGCCGGACGCACAGCAGGGATGGTAGAAACACAACTGATAGCACGGACCTGAGACTCTACTGACCACTCTGTGTAGTCAGGCCCCGAGTCATCACAGGTAGGCAACACTCCCCCACAAGCCTAGTACGGGCCGTAAACACAACTGGACAAGCACAATGTGGGCCACGCAGTTGTGTCGACACACTCTCACCTCCCTGAGTCCGAGGCGCCAAAAGATGACAAAGCTCCGAGGTGATGCGGTCGTGCGGGTCCACAGCATCTGCGTCGCCGGAGGCGGGTGGAGTATCAACTACCATCGTGGTCGCACGGCCGGATTGGATGGCGCTGGAGCCAGCCGTCCACTGGGCATGGGCGGCCTAAAGACCACGCATGATCCGCATCCAATGAAGAGGCTAGGCACACTCCGTGTAGTGATGTGTGCTTCCGCAGTTGCAGCAGTGGACAGAATGTCCACTGCCACCACAGGACTCCTGCTGATGCTGTTGTTGCTGCTGCTATTCCCATCCCTTGCCACGGCTTTGTTTGCCTTCCTTCCTTGCGCAACTACAAAAACGTCCTCAGAGGAGGGTGACGGACTGGAGGGTGAAGACAAGGACATGGAGGTGGAGGTGCTGAGCGTGAGAGGGTTGGTTAGCAAGGCAATCGTCGCACCAACCAGTGGACTTGCCTTATGAGCCTGGACAGCCTCCCTCGCGCTCGTCCACTGTAGGTAGTATTAATTTGCCAGAGGAGCAGCTCCAAAGAGTTGGAGAGCACATTGATAAACGACTGGTCAAAGTAGGATAACACGTCGGCAAACTCCATGTGGGCCCCGACCATGATGGTGTGCAGGGCCCAGAGCTGGGAGCCGCTGATGGTGCCGAGACCAGGGTAGATCCGTATGGCCCGCCGCCAGCAAGCTGCAGCCAACTCAAAGGGAACCTGCCGGAGGGAGCTGAACTCGCAGAGGCGGGCTGCTATCGTCGCATGAGTCTCGGCCATCAGGAGATTCAGGACCAAATCGCAGCCATAGCGGGGATCAGCTCTAGTGCCCGTGCTAGGAGCCCCGAGGAATGGGCGGGAATCAATCACTATATCCGAGGGCACGATGTACAGCAGGCCTCGCATGGCTCTCGCTGCAAACTACGAATGATGGGGGTTGGCCGTCTGGTACTGGCTTAGATTACAAGGTCAGACGCCCTCCGCATCAGCCCACACCTGGAAGAGGATCTCCCACGCATCAAACCCAACATTGCTATCACAGCAAGGTGGTGGGGTCTTGAAGTCCTTCGGTCGTTGCTTCGTGGGGAGGACGACCTCAAGGGCCTGCTTGAGGGTGTAGGGAATTGGAAGTCTGCCGAGGGATGCACCACAAGGTCGGCGCATCGGATTGCGTTCCTCGGCGGGATTGGTCCACTAACCCAGCTGAAGATGGCTCATCCCCTCAAGGACGTCACGTAGTGAGGGGCCAAAAGACGGTTGACAGGGCAATGCAGTGCCTCCTGGATGTGGCTATCGTCTGTCATTGTTGTCACTACAACTGTCGTCTCCAGCCTGTACCTGCACCCGCATACCTGGCACCTGCACGCCTAGCTACTGGACACCCTGCTGCTGCTGCTGTGATGGCGGCTGCGCCTTTGGCTGCTAGACGCTCTGTACCTGTTGCTATGGGCCCTGGCTACGGCTGACGAGGACTGCTCCAGTCTCTGCAACATTGTGAAGATCTCCTGGAGGGTAGTTCCTACGCTTTTTGACGGATATCCTCATGTGCCTGGAAGAGCGTGTCAATGGAGGTCTCAGCTATTAAGCCAGAGTCCAAGGGGTCAGCATGTCCCTTCCCATTGTCTTGGTGCCATGTGGACTGTTGGGCAGGGCGCAACGTGAAAGTGGCTGGACCTGTAATCCTGTTGTGTTTCTCGAGGAGTTGAAACTTTAGCAAAACTTGATGTCGCGGCCAAAAAAAATTGGCGCCATGTGGACTGTTGGGCAGGGCGCAACGTGAAAGTGTTGGTCATGACGTCATCAACCACAATGATGACATCATCATGAAGGTTGTCCAAATGCTGTGAATCTTGGACCGATGATGCGGGAGACGATGTTGAATGCAATGGTGGCGGTTTCACGAAAAGAATCATAAAATATGTGAGAAACGTCATTGTTTTCTTCTGAGCGCGAAATTCCAAAAAAATCTCAATTTGAGAGCGATGTTTCATTTCTTGGAGGCTACATGGCACCTAACGAAGCACGAGTGGATGCGTTGGAGAGCTTATGACCAGTGCTTTCCTATGAGCATTCACGCACCCAAAATGGTGGACAATTGTGGCAGTACCACTCTAAAGCGTGCGGGGGAGGTGGTAGGCATCACCTGAATTGAAACTTCACAGAAGCTTTTGCGGACGGCCCAACACCACCTCGTCCTTCAATTTCTAGTGGACAGGGTTGGGCAACCCACCGCTACCTCCGTTGCGATGGCCTGATGATGCGGCTTCAACTGTTGTCGCAATGACGTCTCTGCTGCTGCTACGTGCTGCGGTGGGTCACCGAAGCGTGATGGGTCCTCCCACGACCCATGGCTGTATCTGTAACCTCACTGTTGTTGCCACTACTGCGTCTGTGCAGCCCAGCTCAGCTAGGGATGCCTCACTGCTTTGCTACCATGAGAAGCTACCTGGAAGCTTCTTTGCACTGTTGTTGCTGCTGACGGGGCAACACTGTCCAATCAATGATTGCACTAGAACAGAGGGCAGGTGTAGGAACATCAAGGATTGGGCTGCGCAAGGCGCTTCAAGTCTCATAAGTGAAATTGCCTCAATGTGCAGAGAGAGATGACAACAGTCAAGCACACATCATAAATTTTTGCTGCGGCGCAGAGTGGGTGATGCACGCGACAAGGTCAGTTTGGCCTACAACCGGCCCAAAACCATTGTTTTGGCCGCAACTCTGCGCTAAGTCGTCCAAACGACGCACCTTATGATCAAAGAGATGTGGGATCTCGAGCTGGACAGTATGCTAGGTCACATGCATGGGTCCGACATCGAGCGGTGGACACAAAAGGCACATGCAAATGGGGCACATGGCCAGTCCACCATGAAAGTGCTGGGGTCAACAGATGAATAAAAGGTCTCAGCAGGCAACCAGAATGTTGCAGCAGCTCTTTTGCAGCTGTAGATGTGTGGATCACCACCAGACGACGCTCTAGCTCCAATTGGTCCTGCGCCAGGTATCTGCACGAGTATGGACACGACCGAGTGGTCATAGTGAGCTGAATAAGATAGACGGGGACACCTCATGTCACAATAACAACACATGTTTAGGCTCTCCCTTTGTAAACAGTGTGTTGGTATTCCTTCCAAAAGTAGTTTAGGCAAAAGAAGCTTCCAAGTGGACAAAGGATGAGACCAAGCTACATTGGTCTCTTGTTTTTGGCGATTTGAACTTGAGCTTAGGGTGTGAAAAAGCGCATTTGACACATACTTTTAAGGTTTTCTGAATGCAAGTGACTTATAATTCCGGCAGCCCTTGTAGCTAGTGTGCAGAAATTTGAGCCCGGTTGTTTGAAATCAACAAAAAAAATCCTTAGCAATGCACCATCCAAATCTATGCGGAAGTATGGTGAATTGAGCCTAGAAACAAAACCCCACGTTTTGGCCAGATACTGACTGGGGGAAGTGTTTTGAAAGTTGAAAAACATGAATGGAGCAACTGAAGGAAATGGGGGCGGATAGGAAGTTAATCTGAAAAGTTTGGGGCGCAGGAAGTTTAAACTCAGAAGTTGGCTGAGGCGCAGATATGATCGTGGAAATGGGGGCGTTCGGGTCATGGTCATCGGAAACCTGGGGCTACGTGGAAAATTTCGAACTCTCGGACCCCGGCAGTTGTTGATCATCGCCTGACAGGAGCCGGGAATGTCCGTCTTGTCCTGACTCCGCCTCGAGACGCAGCACGGGCAAATAGGTTCGCCATGGCGTCGTCACTGCACGCCACGACATGATGCACGCCTGCCAAGCATAAACGCGCGCGACAGCACTTCCGTGAAAGCCGCCCAAGTCGAGTTGTGGCCCAAGCCCTACAGATCGAATTTCATGGTCCCTGTCAGCAGCCGTGCATCTTTCATCCTTCGTAGGTCCTGTCGCAAATCCGTTACAGCTGAAATTCAAGCGAAGTCCAATCTGAGTTGGAGGTTCACATCGTATCCGCCAAGCCTTGTATGCATGGGATGTAGCAGATCCGCTGGAAAGACGTGCACCACTGAGAATACCCAACGACCCCCTGCGGACCTGGACGTTCACGTAGTAGGCCAAAGCCACGTAGGGCTGAGTAGGCCCTGTCTGCCAAGCACTGCTTGTGTGAAGATTCTGCGCTCGCCGTAAACTCATGCGCAGCAGATAAATCTTCTTAATCTTCTGTGAAGCTAGCGCGCGTGGGCACAAGCGCGTCTGCATCTGCGTGGGCATCTGCATCTGTGTGCGCGTCGGCGTCTGCGTGGGCATCGGCAACATGTCACGAGCTAAAGCCTTGGCGAAAACGGCCACAGCGGACTTCTTTGTGACGTAAGCAGTGCTTTTCTCTGGCACTGGTGCCGTTTTCAATTCTCCTTTAGGCATTTGCATCTCCATCCGCTTCCGCATGGGCATCAACACTGGTTTTGGTGTTGTTGCTGGCATGCGTATCAGTGTCACTGCTGGCATCGGCATGCCAGTTACCAATGCTTGTTGTCATTGGGACAATGCTTGTTGTCATTGCCGTAACCATTGGCGTTGACATTCACATGGACACTGGCGTTGGAGACTGCATCTTATGTGCAAGGCAGTGCAGCGCAGTGCTGTGCGCTGCATTTCATCTTGCGCTAGGTCCCGTTATGCCACGCCACTCCATGTGACGCTACGCCGAGTCTCGCCATCCGACGCCACGCCACGCCACGCCACGCCACGCCACGCCACGCCACGCCACGCCACGCCACGCCACGCTATGCCACCCCACGCCACGCCACGCCACGCCACGCCACGCTATGCCACCCCACGCCACGCCACGCCACGCCACGCCACGCCATGCCACGCCACGTCACGCCACGCCACATCACGCCACGCCATGCCATGCTGCGCCACGCCACGCCATGCAACGCCACCCCACGCCACGCCATGGTAGGCCACGCCACGCCACGCCATGCAACGCCACCCCACGCCACGCCATGCTAGGCCACGCCGCGCTGCGCCACTCTGCGCCACCCCATGCCAGGCCACGCTACGCGACGCCACACTAAGCCACACCACACCACGCCACGCCACGCCACGCCGCGCCACGCCGCGCTGCGCCACTCTGCGCCACCCCATGCCAGGCCACGCTACGCGACGCCACACTAAGCCACACCACGCCCACCGCGGACGTGGCGTGGCTTAGGAAATCTAGATTGAGACAGTCTCGAATTTCCTGCGATCTCGAAATCTTAAAAACCTCAGTTTGTCTCGGAAATTGAGATAACATTGAGAGCATCAGGTTTCCGTGATGAATGAGACCGAGATGTGGAAATACAGGACACAACTTTGAAAGGAACCGGAGTTTGTATCGCTACTTTGACCTTGCGCTGTTTTCAATGCTTGTTATAGAAAAAAATCCATGAATGTCTGCAAGAAGGAGCTTCTGTCGTAGGGTGGGCAAAAATATTGTATCGAGTCAATATTTATATCGATATCGACCCTCGATATCGATATCAATATCGATATCGATATCGAGGGTCGATATCGATACGATATCGATATCGACCCTCAACAGGGGGGCCCCCCGGACCCCTCCTCTTACACCCCCCCTTTCCCCCCCCCCCCGGACCCAATATATCGAGGTCAATATCGAAATATCGATATCGATATCGATATCGATATCGACTCGATATCGATATCGATATCGATATTGAGGTCACAGGGGTGGGACCCCCAAAACCCCGATATCGACAATATCGCCCATTCAGGCGATGTTTCGATTTTTTTTTTTTTAAATCGATATTTGTCAATATCGAATTTAAAATCGATATTACACAAGTTAAAATCGATGATATCGATTTTGAAGGAGACTTGGGCCGTGGTGGACTACTTAGACTCCACCAAGGTCTCATTTTTCTTTCTCAGTAACTTTCCTCTCTATCTTTGCTTACAGGGTTCCTGCACTTGTACTTTTTTGGGGGTGGCTCTCAGTTCTGTGAGGGGGGAAACCAGCACTTGCACTTTTTTTGGCGCCCTTCCTCCTGCGCTCTTCCCTTCTCTCTCTCTCTCTCTC
>SZWC01011669.1:39920-89662 GCA_023375785.1 Penium margaritaceum | reverse complement strand
ATGCACCACCGCGAACCTCGTCCTGGTGCCTCGGGGCCCAGCCTCCTTTCCCCCCCGCAAATGCCGTGTGACCCTTCCCTGTCTGAAGCTCGGTGGCAGGGTTATCTGCCTTGCAGCGGAGACTTTGCACCTGCTGCTGCAATTCCAAGCCAGCTGTTAGCTTCCTGGCTGCGCCGCGCCTCCGCGCACCGATTCACGGGATGGAGCAGTGGCGAACGGGTGGCGCCATCTTGCTGCGCCCAGCTGAACAAGCGGCCTGCTGCCAGAACGTTTGTCACCAACCTCTCGTTCAACTTCCTCCCCTTCGAAGCTTGCCCTCAAGGGAAAAACGATCCTGGCGTGCCAAGCCCTCTCCGTTTCCCTCGCAGGAGAAGCCGACGCACGCAAGATTAAGCGGCCAACCTGTACATGCTGCAGAAGTTCGGGTGCGAAGCAGAAGGACGTGGAGGCGATGGCGGAGTTGAGGCGTTGGCGGAACGGAGTCGAAGGTAGATTCATGCGTGCTTGCTCGCATGACAGACCTGCTGGGAAGTCGGTAGCGGGACGGGATGGTGGAGTGCTCGGGGGCAGGGGTGCGCGGGAGCGAATAGCACGGCGGCGGCACGGGATCCGGTTCTCTTTCGACATCCAAAACCGCAGCGGTGGATGTACAATAGTTGGGTCGTGGCTGGCAAGAGGTGAGCGGGAGGGACAATGTCGCCAGCACACTTTCTGACGTGGTCATTCGGTGGTCCCAGAACTTTCGAACGGCGAAAGCTAGCGATTTGGTCCCATTCCAGCTGATTGTCTGTCGGCCTCGCAAGTTGGTGTCCGGTAAAATGGATGATATCCCAGCCTTTTCATTCCCGGGGAACCGATTGTACAGGATGTGAAGGCGACCAGATCGGTCCATCAGCTTTTACGACTGGACTCGTTCGTTGTCCTTGCATACGTCCATGAAGAGTTTATAAAACAACTGTTGCATGTCCGATATGGTTTTCCTACCCTTCATGCCCCCCGCCGGAGCTGCCAGCGAAACACTGCCCGAGAAAACCGGTAGATCAAGTGTCCCAACTGCCACTCTCTCTCTCCCCCTCTCTATCTCTCGCTCTCCCTCTCAATCTCTCTCTCGATCCCTATCTCTCTCTCTCCCCTCCCAAAGAAACAGGAAGCCAAGAGTCCACTTCGCTTTGTTGGTCTCCATGCATCTTGAAAAGGTTTGGGGAAACGAACGGTCCTCATTTGTTCGAAAAAACAAATCCGTAATGAATGAGTCTAAAAGCTAACTACTGTAAAAACTAATGATGTTGGAAAAAAAGACATGACATCACTACTTCTAGACTATGCTGAAATGGGTCGGATTTGACATGTTGATACAGTTCAGAACATTATCATGCAGCCGACTTTAACTCAACATTGATGGCCTCGCAAACGCCACGACTGTAATTCCATAGGCTCACTCATCAACGAAACTTGCTAGCAGAATGAACATGGATCTCAAACTTCAAAGCGTTACAAAATATTTAAAGGACTTCAAAAAATAGCGGACCTCCAAACAAGCCAATCCAGATCTCCCTCTAGGCCTTTCATGCAAAACAAAGTCATTTTATGATTGTTGGGTTTATGCAAGCATAAGCTATGAAAGGTTTTATTGAAATCAAGATTTCTAAAACTTCCATTACTTCATTTATTGCAACAAACATACTAACGACCTAAGAAAACGCACCACTCATGATTCAAGTGTGATCAACAGCATGCTTGAGCAATTGATCATTAAATATTGACATGTTTCACACACATGTAGCTTTATACTAAATATTATCGTACCATGGAGTGAAATAAATGAAGAATATAGTAAACAATGATGTTTTAAGACGGTTACATATCAACGAGCTTCATTAAAATGTTGACAACAAATCCCGCTCATAAGAAGAAATGAATAGAGATGTTCTCAACCGAAAACAAATGGTGAGATAAAGCCATCCATCGCCAATACTTGTGATGGTCAACCGAACCAATACACAAACATTGAAGTTAAATGAAATCAAGGGTTAATGAAGAATGGTTTTTAGTTCCTACCATAGTCAAAGAATGACTAGATTTCTATTGTGCCTTTATTCATGCAATAGAAAAACTTATCGATCATGAATGTTACAAGCACAATTTTCATGGGAACATGATCAATCATTAGGAAAATGAGTGGCAATTGTTTTCACAACTCATTCAAAATAATTGATTCAAAATAATGACAAAACATTCAAAATAATTGGCACGATAGTACCCCTAGTTTCACTTCAATAGTTATACTTCATGAGTAAAGGCATGATGGCCCCACATTTGAGGCCTTGAAGTGGAAGTAGCCAACGTAAGGCACAAACGAATATTGGCCATGAAATGATACCGATTGTTTTTTGTACAAAAAAAGAAATAAGAGGCATTCCATTCACTCTTACCCCTTTGGTTGAGGAGGGACATGGAGTTCCATGATTGAGTGTATCATGCCCATGACTAAAATTCACAAGCATTTGATGAAAAAAAATGAAGGCCAATGAAAAAAAATTGATTTTGGTAACAAAATTAATGTGACATCAAATCGCTTGTAAATATTTTTGCAATTAGGTAAGCGATCACGGATGGAAAAACATAGGTTCAATTTCTTTTTGGTTTGCTAAACATTGATTTCCAAATTATATCTGTGTATAAAATCATGAAGAACCTTTCTTTCACTGAAGTCATCCTTTCCATGTTTAGGATTAAACTTCGAATTTTGCTTCTATCTCATATGAAAGAATGATATTCAAGTATGTCAAGTATTTTCCTATATGTTTACATGGATGCAAGATTATATGGTCATCGTTATGATGGAACTTCATAATGTACTTGATCAGTATTCCATAAGGAAGAATGGAAATCAACATGCTACCACTAAATACTGACCCCATAAAAAACATGTCACGTTATATAGAATAATACTTCATGGGCGAGAAGTTTAGCATCTAAGGAAACTCCCACAAGGAATGATCTCCATGCCTTTCTATAGCCTTAAAAAAATACATAAAAGGCTTCACCTTGAAACAATTAAGGTTTTTGACGTGCATTCTTGTCTTTGAACATGTGTCAAACATTATGATTGATTTTCAAGGAATTATGTAAAATCAGGAAATAATAATGTGGGAATAATGAATAACAATCAAAATTGTTTTATTTGTGAAAACAATGATGAAATGCTTTTACTAAGCTTTCACACGTTAATAATGTTTTCCCATGGGAAGAGAAGCTATAATACAATATGGAATCAATGAAATCATCAAACTTTAATCACTTATGTTTTTCCACTAAATTGCATAAGTTTGGTTAAGGAGATGAAGGTATCATATATTCTATAATTTTTACTCCAAAACCTAACTCAACATGTAATTACAATGTGGTGTACACTAATGTAATTGTCATTTCACTTTATTTATAAATCTGAAACAACAAACCATCCAAAACTAAAGAAAAGTAGTAAATTCAGATCCCTTGAAAAAATTGGGAATAACATTCATACATGTTTTTTCAAATTCCCTTCATTTAATGACAAGTTAAATGACACAACATCAAATTTTCAATTCTTTTTAATGTCACATTTGATTGCATTTCTTGCCAAGTAAATGGAGACATTCATAAAACATCTTCAATAAGTGAATAGAATTGCTCCTGATTGATGAAAAACATAACAATACCAAATGTATGAATACTCAACACTTCTAAAGGGACAAATTTTAAGGTGAAGTTTTATTAACTCTCATCCATCATACGTTGGGTACAAACTAAAACACACGCACACACACACACACACACAAACACACACACACACACACACACACACACACACACATACACACACATACACAAGAATAGAATAAGAGCGAGAAAGAAAGAGAGATTGAATGAGAGAGAGAGAGAGAGAGATGTAAAGGGTGATGAAGAAGAAAAGAGAAAGAGAGAGAGAGAGGGGGGGGGCAGAAAGAGAGAGAGAGAGATGGAGAGAGAGAGAGAGAGAGAGAAAGAAAGAAAAAGATATAGGGATAAAGAGAAAAAGTGAGTGAGGGGTAAGGGGAAAGATGAAGATGAAGGGGGATGGATAGGAACAAGAAAGAGTAAGAGAGAGAGAGAGAGAGAGAGAGAGAGAGGGAGAGAGAGAGAGAGAGAGAGAGAGAGAGAGATGGAGAGAGAGAGAGAGAGATAGAAAGAGAGAAAGAGAGAGAGAGAGAGAGGGAGGGAGAGAGATAGAGAGAGGAAGAGAGTTTAAGTAAAGAGAGAGATGTAGAAAGAGAGAAGGAAGAGGTATGCAGTTTAGTGATCTACAAGGAAGAGTTCTTGGGCCGAATACTATAGCTAGTTGTTGTTTACCCTTCACTACATGACTTCAAAGATAATGTAAAAACTAGTAATCATCTGCAAAATCTCATAATACTTCTTATAAAATTTTTATGTTTCAACAAAAAATGGGAAACATTTTTACATTATGCATAGAATGCTTTTTGATAAAAGATCACTTGTTTAAGGTACATTATAAAGGTAATACTTATGCACGAATATTGTCAGTACCCTGGTTCATGCTATTTTTTTAGATATGAAACATTCTTTTAACATGATGGCTAGGCAATCCTAAAACGTCTTTTTGAATCTAATTAGATTTTTTAGTTGAAGAATAGGGCCAAAAATGCGTATACCCACCTTTCAAAACCATATAGCTCATGCACACATCGTCCCATCTACATTACACTAGATTCCCATCAGATACGCTACCTCCACGCCATTAACAAAGAAAAAATTAAACAGAGGATTAAGGAGGCTCCATGCCTTCTGACAACGATGCATGGCATAAGGCGCCCCGTACAAGTATCACAAACCAATTTGTTGAAGAGTTCTTGACACTACTAGGGGGAGGTTTGTCTAAGGTTTGAGTGGATGTTCAGACTGCCCATGCATACCAAGGGGTTCAGGCCTTACTAATATAGGGCAAAGGAATAGTGTGGGTTTGAATAGAAACGTAAAACCACAAGTGTATTTCAGGGTATGGCTAACTTGATGTTTGGTTGTAGAACAAATGAGTTGGTGTGTACAAAGAAATCTCAAAATGAAAGAATGGCATTGTTTCTCAATTGCAAGGGAGCCATGAAACCATTTTTTTTCACACGTAAAGCCCATATTTTGATTTGAAGTTATATGTTTGATGCAAGCTTCGTTCGCCTGAAACATGCAAAAACCTTAATCAAATAGGTGGCTTTCTTGTAGAAACAAATAAAGTGGTCATTAATCCCTCCATTCTTTCATGTGCAAGCAATGTCCCCATGTAATTGTCTTCGTTCTTCACCTATCATTGCATGCCGTGAGCGAACCTCATGCAAACTAGACATTTCAGTTTTTTTGCTACTACTAGGCAAATGAGATCCGTGTTAAGTTTTTTATGGGTATCCAAGTTGTTTGGCAGTTTTAAAAAGTTATAGACTGAGAAAAGGTTACTTGCTTACTGTCAGCTTTCATCACCTTACACGTCATATTTGAACCTTCATGATGCATAGGATACAATAATCTCAGAGAATTAGCATAAGAAAAGCTTCGAATATATCTTCCATGAATGATTAAGTAAATTATTTGTATGATTCAGTTTATTTGCATTAAAAGAAGTCAATCCTTATGAATGATTTATTATTTTAAAAACATTATGCTTGTTAAATGACAATTTCTTGACAGGATACGGGTTGTTGCCAACGAGATATCCTTTTTGGTGAAATGTTTTGTTTTTTTAATTAACGTAAACTATCTTAAACTGTTTCTAAAGAAGGTGATGAAATCAATTACAAAGGAAACCCTATACAAAATTTGATTTTCCATGAAATGCAGCTGAGTTCTTTTGACTAACCTAACCAACTAGCATGTATTATTCTATGAATAACAAGGTGAACATCTAATATTTATGAAGGAGATACAATGATTTTTCCTACAACAATTCTGAATAATTTTGAGAAGAAATGAATAGGGAACAGAATCTACTCATGCAACACAAAAGTGCGTATGATCTATGAACATTTTTCATAGAATAACATTCCTCCGCCTCAAAGTTAGTTCTCATAAAACACTATGTTAGTATGTTCAAGCCATTTTTTCTCATGAATTCACCAAAAGATATAAACCATGGATGGAACAAAGAAAAGACATCATTAATCCAACGTTTGTACATCTTCTTCGCAAATGTATTCTGTAATGGGCAAGAGTGAATACAAGAGATGTTGTTTCACATACATTTTTACAGGTGTATACTCTAAACATGAAAACAAAAGTTTTTTTTAAAAGCATGGTCAGTATTCCAAATCCCCTTATGTATTGGTTTTACTCAAATTGTTTTTTTAATCAAGTTATTGCTTGAAATATCTCAAACAAAATGTCATGGTGATGTTTAAACTACACTTTTACTGATCAAATTAAACGGGTCATACCAGTTTTTGGTGATTTTTAAAAACTATCAAGCAATTTTTAAGATCATGTATGAGCATGAGAACATATACAGGTAGAAAAAATCTCTTAGGATGACATGATCAAGTATCGTGAGAACAATTTCCATGTACAAAATTCCACACCTTTGTGAGGAACATTTTCAAGGAGATTCTCAACAATGAGACTAGCCATTATGATAACCTCCGCCATCTTATGATGATTATTTCTAAATGCATCATCCTCTTCTAGCCAAAAAAATGTCGAATGCATGATTGATTGGTCATTCCCTAAGACTACATGGCATGTCAAATTGTTTAATGATAATCATTTATTTTTTTAAATATCATGCGTTTTAAGTATGAAATCCTTTATGGTAACCCTTCTGAAGAAGGAAAGGTAAAAACCCAAAATAGAGCTCTTGGTTACTTGTTTAATGAGCATACCTAGAATTTTTCATCAATGATGATTGTAGTAGATTGATGCAAAGGTAAAGGCCCCATGATGCTCTTTGCAAAATAAGACTTTGATTTTCTTCATCAAAAACGTGTTATGTATGGGTTGTTTAACAAAAGGGAGAGAGAGAGAGAGAGAGAGAGAGAGAGAGAGAGAGAGAGAGAGAGAGAGGAGGTAAGATGGAAATCGAGATGGAGGACGGATACCTGGAGGAATAGAAGGATTTAATCCCTTCGTTCAATTACAACATAGACAAGGTAGGTAACATGGCTTGAGGAAGAGAGGGAGGTAGGGATGATGGGTGCAATAGAGGGAAGGACGACGGTAAAGTTGGAAAGAAAATGACATGATGTTAAGGTGATAAAGTTCCATGGGAGGATCGGAGAAGGGAGAGTGGTAAAGAAAGGGAATGGGAGGGAGAGGAAGAAAGAGAGGGATAGTTGAAGGTTCGTGAAGAGGGAGGGAGAGTAGGATGTTAAAAGGGATAATGGGTTAGAAGGAAGCATGACATGACTTAGAAAGGGAGGGAGGTAGAGATGATGGCTGGGAGTCAAGGATTCAGTGAGGGATTAATAGAGGGATGAAATAAGGGAGAGGAAAATAGAGAGGGATGATAGATGGGAATAAGGGATTAAGGGATGAGAAAAGGGAGAGAGAAAGATGGAGGTATGCTGAATAAGAGGGAAGAAATGATTAATCGAGAAAGGGGGGGAAGATGGAAACATGAAGAGAGATTATGAGAGGGAGAGATGGAGAGGCATTATGTTACCAAGACGGTGAATAGGAGAGGGATGGGATCCCGGATGGCAAAAGCTATAGAGAGGATGGAGTTGATTTGGACAATCATAAGGAAAAAATGTTGTGTATTTATGGAAAATTGACCAATTGATTCGAAAGGGCTTCATTGTAGTGTATCTATAAAAGTACAAGCGAATGTTTTCCTACTAATTAACGCATGCATGATAAAAAAATGTCAGTGATCATTATTGTACCATGTAATAGTGTGCCCCAATGCCTTTCTCGAAGTTATATGTCATGGGCCACCCCAATTTGTTTGTTTTCACCTCATAGGCATTGAATCTTGGTGTTTTTGCCCGTTAGTCGGATTTCTTGTTGGAATCATCAAAGGAGAATAGTTTCGGGGAACCCTCTATATTGATTGGTTTTGGTTTTTATTAAGGTTTGTGCACCTTCTCAAGAGCAGCTATATCAAGGCCTAGGGAGTACCATTTCAACAAAGGTCGAGTTTAGTTTAGCAAACGTTTTTGATATTTACATGAATGTATTCGTGAAGTCAAAAGTGACACGATGTTAGACTAAAGGGACAAAAAAAATGGATACTCATGAAACACAATAAGTGACTGTCATACATCCAGCATCAGTAAAGAAAACCTCAAAAGTGCAACCTTAAATGATTCCCCATCACGACATGTGCCCACATGTGAGTGAGAAACAAGAGGTCATAGTCATCTGACCTATCGACGCCCTGTAGAGTGGCGTTGATTGCATACCTTGTTAGTTGTGGATTGCCTTAGCTCGATGGACGACTTGAGATGTCCATTAGCAGAGAATTTTGTCTTCGATCATTGACTGATTAGAGCCGTCGAACGCGAGGATGACTTTGAACATTGGCCTACACCTTAAAGGAAACATAAGAAAACACATAAGATATGATAAAAATATGTTTCAAGTAACAAAAGTACATCAAAATCGGTTCAATTCAATACTGAAGGGATTTTTCCCTTTTTTTTTTACGTGGGGAGTTTTTAACCTCCCACCAAGTTTACACAAACCTTGCCATAAAACATCTCAATCCCCACAAACATGGGTTTGTGATACTTTCAAATGAGATCCATGTTAAGTTTTTACAAATCATGTAATGGTGCCTCGATACAGCCTCTTTTTCGTTTTCCCTTTTTTCTGGCCTAGCGATCGCAGTGTCAGATGTTTTGCTAGGTTGTTTCTCGTTTGTCTACTTGGGTATGAGTTATTTTGTTCGTACAAATGGGTAGATTCTTATTTTTCCTTGACTCGGCTTAGTTACACACAAGCGCTCTTCGGGAGAGCGATTTGTGCGTTTTTAATCTTCAAACCGCGGCACGAGTACTAGAAGACGAGGGTACTGTCTGCACAAAATGTCAAGAGATACCTTCGGTCCGCATCCAAGCCTTTTTTCGGTCTACAGTGGTCTTTAGCATCGGGTATGGCTTGCAAACTCATGATTGAAATCGATTTTTCATCGATCCGCCAGTGCCTTCAATGGGACAGCCATACGCCCACCAAGTAGGATGGGTGACCGCGCTGTTGGAAGCAGAACTGGCGAATGAGGTGCCCTGCCGCGCTTTTTCACTGTTGACTCTTGGTCATGACTGGGCAGGGGGGTTCGGGTGCCGTCTGGCCGCCTTTTCGCCCGGCGATCCAGCGATCCTTGGACATGATGTCTATGCGTGACGTTGCTGACAACCAGCACGTTACGAGCTTTAGAAATGGAGTGCAGGCTGATCACAAACCTTCTGGATTTTGTTTTGGGGGTTGTGACCATATACCCATCGATTTCCCGATGGATCCCCTATGTATCGCTCTTTAATAACCCCATACCCAAATGATCTGATCTTTGACACTGAAACATCCACCGGTCGCAGAAAAACAACGACGTATCCAAGAAAACAGCGCGCGAACACCATGCCCTCGCTGCATGGAATGCAGCTTCCAATGGATGACATCATCACGCCCCTTGAACAATCACAAACCCCACGTTTGAGGTGTTTGTGATTTTTTTAAGGAGGGGTTTGCGTGGGGTTTGTGTGAGGGGTCCGAGACACCCCATGCGTTGAAAGGGAATCTGCTGGACCCCCCTACCGCGGGGCCCAGTAGATGCCTGTGCAAAAAACAAAACCTTCAATCCCGAATGTAATTCGGGGTTGGGTTTGAAGGTGTTTGTCTCGCAAACCTAAGGGGTTTTTTGTGCAATGGAATAAGAACAAATATTTGAAATGTGTGTTTTTGCTCAATCGCGATCGAGCGATGACCTATTCTTTTCGATTTTATTTTTCGACGCGCAAAACCCCTTCTACGATGTAGGATTCTATGTTTTGCGCGGGCGGAGCCCGCGCAAAACATAGAAAACCCTAAATCATGATAGGGGGTTTGTGCGTCGAAAAACAAAATAGAAAAAAAAATGGGTCATCGCTCGATCGCGATCTCGCGAGGGATCGAGGGTCGTGATCAAGCGACGGTCACATGACCCTCCTCGCCATGCTCGATCAGCGACGCATGTCGTTGATCGTGCATGATGATGGAGCCGGATACGTCGTTCTTATGTTTTAAACTGCTGGATATGGGGGACATAAAATTCCGCACTTGGATATGGCAGGGTCCGCCCTTCGGGAATGTGGATATTAGAGCCATTTCGCCCTATTTGTTAAGTACCAGACGTACACGAGTGGGCATTTTTGTAATCACACAAACAGCCCATAAAGTTGTAAGGATCGCGATGATCACCCCAAAGGCCGAGGGAGAAATGGCCACCTACCACGAACCCAGTGGAAATTTCTGAATATTTTGACAACTTCGACCATTCTTGCGAACCTACGAACAGAAGTGACACAACCTTTTAGTCGACTTCTCGAAGACTCTCGAAGAATCTATATTTATAAATATGCATCGCGCATCTTCACCGTCAATTCTTACAGACCCCTTATTTCTCGAAGGACATTCTCGAATCCGACCACTTCCGACGCGACTCCACATGCGTCGCTCTACATCCAACCCAACGACCTCGACTATGCTTCATTCCTAACTCGTCACACGTATGTATATGTTCAATATTTTCGACACTTGTCATCCAAGTAAACGTACCGCTAATATGAATTGCTAAAGTTCCCGAAACACGATTTAGAAAAATTCTAAATCGTATGTTACCTCGCAACTTCTACCTGTTCACTACCTACGCTCTGTTCGGCGGAACACTTGGTATCAGAGAGCAGCGATGCTGTAGAGGCATTTGACTACTTCACCCATTCGAAGGACTACCTCGTGAAGTCTTCATCGCATCTTGCACGTCAAGACTCCGCACACTTCGCCACTACGACGTGAGGCGAGCGAGCGCAACCAACGACTAGTTGCGGGTCTTCCTCAACAACTTCGGTGATGGAGGAGCAAGGCATACCAATGCACGCGAACCCTAAACCAATAACAAATGCTGGCATGGCACGCTTCACGATAGAGGATCCTGGTAGGAGGGAGAGGGAGTGACATGAGGAGCACGAGCCAAGCATGCTAGAGACAAAACGCCATAGATCCTTGAGAAGCGAGGAGTCAGATGAGAAGTGTTGAGCGAGAGAGGTGAGTAGCAAAGGACGTGCTCGCGGGGTGGCGAGCGGGCAGGCAGCGAGCCCAACCTCGCTCGCACCCACGCATATGAGTGATTCAAACCTCGAATCTCACCAACACATTATCCTCGCACCTGTAACCTAGCAAACCCGGGAAACAACCCGGACACGACGCTCACACAGTCCCACAAGGAAACCTAGTGTCAACAATCACTCAGTTTATGCAAGCCTATGCTAGAAATAATGCAGACGCATCCTGTGCATGTGGCTCTGGACGATCTCCTTGGGAGCCGGCACCACGTGGGCGTTGACTTCAGCGCCGGTGTCACTTCAGCATCAATCACCTGCATCAGTGTGATGAGTGTGCAGCGAGGCTAGAGGTCACAACAAATTTGTGGGACACAAACTAACACTCCCCCATGACCTACAGCCGACGCACAACGACACGAACTCACAATCACAAATGAGTGTCACACGGGGTGATATACAGGTGTATACGTACGAGGAACGGCCATACACCCGGGATCAACACGTGGACACAACAACCCAACAACATGTACAACCGTCTGAAAGACGTTACTGCTGAGTGCCTTCGTCAAGAAGTCTGCTCGCTGCTGTCGTGTATCAACCCAGACGACCTGGACATCACCTGCAACATTGCGCTCATGCAGAAAATGATGCTCAACATTGATGTGTTTCATGCATGTGTGATGCATGCCATCATGTTCAGCAATTGCCGTAGTGCTTTGGTTGTCACAACGCAATGTGATGCAGCGGATGGGGACGCGCAGTTGCTGTAGCAAGCGACACAACCATACATTGTCACAAGTGCCTGTGCCGAGAGCAGCATACTCAGCCTCACTGGAGGTGCGGGCCAAACAACCCTGCTTACCACTCTTCCACGACATAGCGGTCCCTCCAACTAGGAAGATTTACCCTCTTCGGCTGTGTGCGTCCGTGTCATGTGCCCAATCGCTGTCTGTATATCCATCCATGACGATGGATGGTTGTGCACGATAGCACAATCCAGTGCGGGCAGTGGAGAGAGCGTATCTGACAACGCGCAAAGCAGCCTCCATGTGTCGGGCTTGGGGAGCCTGAGAGAATTGGGCCAGGAAATTCACAGAGAAGGCGACATCTGCCCTGGTCATAGTCGCCAGGTACATCGGTGACCCAATGACGCGGAGATAGTCGGTCACATCGACCGTCTCCCCCAGCCTCAATACATCCAGTGTCTTGAGCAGCCTCTGGCCTGCTCGGGTCATAGGCGTGGACGCAGTGGGTGTGGACTGAAGTAGTGGAGAAAAGCACTCACACAGAGTGCGGACGTACGCAGCCTGATGAACATGGAGCGCGCGACGAGAACAATCACGCTTAAGCTCCATGCCCAAGAAGACGCGAGCAGGACCCAAGTCTTTCATCTTATACGTGGACTGCAGGAGAGTCTTGACTGACTGGAGAGCAGTGTGACTAGGCGATGCTATCAGCAGGTCATCCACGTAGACAAGGACAACGACGAACGGGACAGAGGGTGGACTAACGAAGAGTGATGGATCCACCGTGCTAAGTCGGTAGCCTCCTTTCTCAAGAGTGGATGTGATCTCTTGGTTCCAGCACCGCGGCAACTGCTTCAGGCCACAGAGAGCTTTTCACAGTCGCCAGACTCGATCAGTGCCGTCCGAAAAGCCGAGAGGCTGGACCATGTAGATCTCTTCATCGAGTTGTCCGTGGAGGAACGCATTGTTCACATCCATCTGCTCTAACTCCCAGTCGTGGTGAGCCACAAGGGTCAACAGTGCTCTGGCAGTGGTGTACCTCCCGACCTTCGCGAACGTCTCGTCGAAGTCGACGCTCGGGACCTGGGAGAATCCCTTCGCCGTGAGGCGTGCCTTATGTTTGTCGAGTGCACCGTTGGGCTGGTACTTGCGCCGAAATACCCAACGGGCATCGATGGCCTTGCGCTTAGGTGGTAGATCAACAAGCTCATAGACCGAATGATTATCAAGGGCGTTGAGCTCGTCACGCATTGCAGCCTCCCATTGCTGGGCATCTGAGGCTGCGCGTGCTTGACGTATAGTGGTTGGTTCAGGGAACAAGGCAGTGGTGACCGACGTGGCGTGACATTCCGCAATGGTGCTAAAGACAGCAGCTTCCAAGGCCAACTCATGCTCAGAGGCGAGGAGCGCGTAGCTGAGGGCGGAACTAGGATGGACGACCCCAGTAGCCAAGCCCAGCGCATCCATGCCGGTAGGAAGAACAGGCGAGTGGGCAGGCTGAGACGCAGGCTGAGACGGAGGAGGGCGTGCCTCGGTCGTGGAGGTGTTAGAGCGATGGGGTAAGGCACGAAGACGCGCTCCGTGGACGAAGGGCAAGACATGAGCAGAGCCAGTGGGAACGTGCGGAGGCAGGGCAGGCACCCGGACGGGAGAGGACACGGGTGAAGGGGCAATGGGAGGCGTGCCTGGACTGGACGGGACAGCGGGAGATGAGACAGAGTGGGCAGAGTCAGTGACCGGAGACGATGGTACGTCAGAGGTACTGGATGACACGTTAGAGGAAGAGGGCACAGAGTAGGTAGGGACAGGCCCTGACAACGAGGACGCCAACGAGGGTGCTAGCCGCGGTGCGGCAACAGGGACTGCCGAACCGGCAGGACCAGCATCCCCCCTCAGCCGAGATAGAGGGAGGAGGGAGGAGTCAGGGACAGGTGACCAAGATCACGAAGGAAGACGGACTCGAAGAACAGAGCATCACGAGACTCGACAACACGCTGACAAACAAGGTCCCAAAAACGCCAGGCTTTAGACCGCGCGGATACCCCGAGAAAGGGGCACAGACGATCGCGAGGGGACAGTTTCCCACCGCGAAGATCCTCAGGAAGCCAGACAGAAGCAATGCTACCCCAAACCCAAGCAAGACGGAGATCGGCCCGATGACCATGCCAGCATTCAAAGGGTGCTATAGTGCGGGGTAAGGGACCGTGGGGTACACGGTTCCAGACCCATGTCATGTAGCACATGGCTTCGAAAGCAAAGAGCGGCGGCAGACCGGACTCAGACAGAAGTTTGCGGACACCGTCGGCAAGTGTCCGGTTCCAACGTTCAGAGACACTGTTTTGTTGAGGTGTGTAAGGAGCGGACATCTCGAGACACACCCCACGAGACTCAAGGAGACGAGCGGTGGGACCAAGGAATTCACTACCATGGTCGCTGCCGAAGACGCACAGTGACTGTTGACATGCACGCTCAGCCTGAATAAGCCACGATTCGATGACGGAACAAACATCGCTCTTCTGGCGAAGAGCGAACACCCAAAGAAAGCAAGAGAAATCATCCGTAAGGCACAAGACGTAGCGACCCACGTCACCAAGAAGGTCATGAGGCAAAGGCCCCATGACATCCGCATGAACACGGTCAAGAGGGTGTTCAGAGTGAGACTCAGAAGGAGAGAAAGGAGAGCGATGCATCTTCCCTTGGGCACAGTCAAGACAATCGGCAGAACAAGGGGCAGGGAAGGTAGAAGGCGAGAGGCCAAGAGCAGGTTGGAGACACAGCATGTTGTGAATAGCATCTGTATGGACATGGCCAAGGCGACGATGCAAGAGACGAACGAGGTCAGGAGCAAGAGAGGGTACAACGTGAGCAAGAGCGACGCCGACAACAGGGGCGGAGGGGGCGTGCAAGGGAACACGACAGAGCTTGCCACACTTCATGCCACGGAGGACAGCACGGGCACAGGAACCGAGACAGACAGTGCCAACACCACGGCTGGTAGTGAAGTCCATACCTTGATCATCTAGGGATGGCACAGACAGCAGGCTGAGTTCTAACAAAGGCACATACAGGACGTCAGGCAGATATAGGGCACCACTAAGTCCGACAAAACGCACGACGCCCACACCTTGAACCGGAAGCAACTGACCAGACCCAGTACGAACAAAACGGACAGAACCGACGGGGCCTAACGAGACGAACGAGGAATGCACTGACGTCATGTGGTGGGTTGCCCCAGAGTCGAGGACCCAGAGTCCACTGGACACACGCACGGGAGGCAGCACACTCAACGTGGCGACAGTGCCAACGGAAGACAAAGTCAGGGTACAAAGGGAGAGACCATGAGGAAGGAAGTCAGACTGCCAACGCCCAATCCATGGAACAGACGTACACAAAGCACCAAGGATATGACCGGAAGGATCCCCACGGAGGACACTGTCAGTCTGACACATAAGACCTCTGGCCAGCGGTGCAACACCCTCACCTTCTTGATCGCGAAGGCGAAGGAGCTGAAGGAGTGACTGCTCAAGATGGCGCTCGCGAGCCCCGCGATCACCATCCACAGAGGCCGGCGGAGCCAGAGTAGACGCGTCGGAGGAAGAAGGGAACCACAGGGGCGCGGTGTAGGCTGATGACGGGGGACCAGCATATGTAGGTGCACCATAAGGAGGTGGCCAGTCCCAGGGGTAGGGGCCAGGCACCGGAGGAAACGGCACACCAGAGGCAGCGTGAGCCTGAGCTTGAAGAGGGGTGGAGAAGTGCGATGGGGCACCGGCATGTGAGGGTGAGGGTGCAGAGGAGGAGCTGGAGGTGTGCGCCCAATGAGTGCGCATCGCCCGGGCAAGGCGGAGGTCATCCGGTGGAGCGGGGCAAGTCCGAGCAGAATGCTCGGTCGAGCCACAGTTCCAACACACGACGGTGCCCGGAACACGCGAGGAGGTAGTAACACCCTTGTCCTTGCCCTTGCCCTTGCCCTTGCCCTTGCCCTTCCCCTTGCCTTGTCCACGACCCTAGGAAGCAAGGGTAGAGGCTATCGAGGACGAGGGAGAAGCGGCGAAGGCGGAGGAAGACACAGCAGAGGAGGGGAGTGCAACAGCAGTGGTGAGTGCAGTGACACCTGTGACAACAGAGCGATGGAGACGCTTGTTCTGCAAGCTAGTCCACCAAGCAGCAAGGCGCTCGGATGTGAGATCCCAAAGTGCACCAATCCCAAGGGGCAACTTGGGCGGGACTGGCTGCGAGGCAAGGCGCTGCAACTCATCAGCTTTGACGTTGCGAAGGAGATCGGACAGCTCAGGAATGAGACCGTTGACCATGGTCAGAATGGCGGAGAGTTGGCCAAGTGCTGCGTCGTCAAGCTCACGAAGGAGCTTGAGACCCAGAGCCCAATAGGCATCAGTGGTCTCATCAGTTTGCATGAGGAGCGTGTTGAACTAGACCGTAAGCGCGCTCTGAGTGGCTTGGCCAGTGACGGTGGTACGACGACGCAGTATGGCGTATGTGCCAATGGGGTCAGCAGGGCACTGGGTAGCAGGGTCAGCGTTGAAGGTGCCAACGTCATCAATCAGTGACTCAGGTGCAACGGCGATAAGAGCGCGGAAAGCACGGGCGGACTCGGCGGCAAGTGGGGTGAAGGAGGCAATAGTAGGGGAGTAGTACTCCCACAACTGCTCTCCCTGAGCCCAGGCGCTGAAACGCACTTTCCAAGAGGAGACGGTGGGTGAAGAGGTAAGCGCAGGTGGCTGAGAAAAAAAGTCATGCTGGCGAGGCGCAAGCAGAGTGGAAGCAGTGGTGGCAGTGTGCGCAACAGCAGAGGTTCTGGAGGAAAAAGGGGTGACCGCTTGAGGATCGGGGTTAGCGCCGGAAGAGGAAACAATAGACGCAGCGGGGAGGCGGCGAAGGACAACAGCGGCCACTTCATCAGCAAAAGGAGCACGGTTGTCCTCAGCAAGCTTAAGAAAATCCTCAGCCTCTTGTTGGGCCTCGCGAGCAAGGGTCAGCTGGTGCTGAAGGGTCTCTATGACTGACTCGTCGTCACCGGGCATGGTGATGACGTGCGGGCTCTGCCGGACAGATTTCAGCAGTGTTTCCCCAGCCCTAGTGGACGTGGGAAAAAAGGGGTTGCCTGAGGCAAAGGATAGAAATGCTGCAGGACACCCCACCCCAAGTCAGACAGGACAAGCCACCGCACAGAAGGCAAGGAAAGAACGCAAGCAGGTACAGTGCGCAGCAAGGGAGTCAAGAGGACGGGTTGCACAGGAAAGCAAGTAGATGTGGAACTGCTGCTGCGGCTGTTGCAAAAAGGATGGCGATTGTAGATGCGGCTAGAACCACGAGAGCGAGAGCCCCAGCGGTGAAGGCAACACCGAGGGTGATGAAGACGGCTACAATAGAAACAGCCATAGCAACGAAGCTTGAGCCGGCAGATGGTGCAGATGCAACGGCTGCGACGGCGGCTGATGTGGAAGCTCGGATGGACGATGCAACATCAGCTGTAGTGGATGGAGCTGAGGCCGTTGCCGATGCAATGGTAGAGGCTGCCGCAGAGATTTGGGTGCCTATGTCAGTAGCTGCTATAGCAATGGGGCCAATGACGGCTGCGGCCTCGGTATACGCCTCGATGGAGCGCCCGGCCGAGGTTGTTGCAGGAACGCGTGAAGCTCTAGCGGCTGCTGCGAATGTAGCTACAGCCGCTGCAGCTGCATCTATGATGGCCAAAGTGGTACGTGTAAGAGCACCTACCAGACTAACAATGTCCTCTCAGAGTGCTGTGTACAGTTGAGCAGCTGTGACCTCCGGGTTGACGTGTTGCCCCTAGACGAAGGGGTTGGGGAGACGCTTACCGGACGGTGACGTGAAGTTCTCGCAGCTGGTGATGAGGCAGACTTGGATTCCCGGTCACCACTCATGCCTCTGCGACGATGTTCGCGGCGAGGCAACACCACTCTCCGTAGCATTCACCAGACGGGAATGCGCCTCGACTGTCACGATTTACGAGCGTGGCAGCTGCCGCACCACCAGCGTAGTGAAGTGGTAGGGTTGGCGTGGTAGGCAGCACCGACAGTAAGACAGCTCTAAGACTGCCACCTGCTGCGGCTACCTGTGGCTGCTTGGGATATGAGCGGCTGCTGCTGCGTAGAATGCGAGCGGCTGCAGCTGCGTAGAATGCGAGCAGCTGCTCCTGCGTAGAATGCAAGCGGCTGCTACTACGTAGAATGCGAGCGGCTGTTGCTTAGAGCCGGTTACTGCTACGTAGAATGCAGTGTCTGGAGCTGCTGCTGTGGGTATTTATTTGCGACAGCCGTTGAGTAGAATGTGGCAGTGGCAGTGGCTGCAGGTGCTAGCACGTAGTGCAGCTGTTGTCGTCCTAGCTGCTACTGTCACAGTCGTAGTTGTGGCTGAGGATGCTGTGACGGTGGGTTTGCTTAGAATGCAGAAGCTACGGCTCCAGCTGGTGGCTGCTGCCTTGGTTGCGGCCGCTTAGAGTGCAGATGCTGTGGCTGTGGTTTCTTAGGCAACGACGACCAGACCTGTAGCAGTGAAAGGAGCTGCTGCTGTGGGTGCGTATCTGCGGCAGCTGTTGAGGAGAATGCGGCGGCAGCAGTGGCTACAAGTGCCCGCTTCAGAGTGTAGCTACTGTCACCGTAGCTGCAGCTATGGCAGTCGTAGTCGCGGCTGATAAGGCTGTGGCTCAGGGCGTGATGGTGCTGCTGCTCAAGCTAGATAGTGCATCCTCTGCTGTTGCTCAAGTTACTACCGCAGATGTGCCAGCTACAGATTTGCAGCACCCGCGGCCAGGAGCGATTCCTGTAGGATCAAATAAGGGACACACCCATGGGTGTGCACGGCAGATCGGCAGCGAACGTGCTTCTCGTGACAGGAACGGTGGCGGAAGCGGTGGTGGCGACAAAGACTGGCCGCAGACCAGGATCGAGCACCCGATTCACGAGCTCAATACCTCCTCTCTCCACTGCTCTGATACCAGAGGATAGAGGATCCTGGTAGGAGGGAGAGCGAGGGACATGAGGAGCACGAGCCAAGCATGCTAGAGACAAAACACCATAGATCCTTGAAAAGCGAGGAGTCAGATCAGAAGTGTTGAGTGAGAGAGAGGTGAGTAGCAAAGGACGTGCTCGCGGGGTGGCGAGCGGGCAGGCAGCGAGCCCAACCTCGCTCGCACCCACGCACAGGGGGGATTTGAACCTCGAATCTCACCCACGCATTATCCTCTCACCTGTAACCTAGCAAACCCGGGAAACAACCCGGACACGACGCTCACACAGTCCCAGTAGGAAACCTAGTGTAAACAGTCACTCAATTTATGCAAGCCTATGCTAGAAATAATGTAGACGCATCCTATGCATGTGGCTCTAGACGATCTCCTTGGGAGGCGGCACCACGTGGGCGTTGACTTCAGCGCCGGTGTCACTTCAGCATCAATCACCTACGTCAGTGTGCTGAGTGTGCAGCGAGGCCAGAGGTCACAACAAATTTGTGGGACACAAACTAACACACGGCAGCTGGAACTCCTACGACTTCGGCGACCAATCCAGTCACTGATTCGACAGCAATGAACCAGTTGTTGTGGTTTGCTACGTTCATGTTGACCTGTAGAGTTTACTGTGACCACTTGGTCGTGTCCATGCCTGTGCAGATCCTTGATGCGGACCTACGTGGTACCGGTGCGTCGTCTGTCCGTGAACTACTTGTTGGTTTTCCTGCATCTCGCATTGTACTCTGTTGTGTCCTTCCGACTTGTGTACATCGGCGTGCGGATGACTGACGGTGAGACTTGACGCCGTTGGAGTGTCGCTTGGTGGAGCCAATGCACGCTGAGGCCCATTCACCCGTCGCTGGAGCCTCCTCCTCTAGCGATGCACTCAGCTCCATCAGCAGGCCTCCTCGGTGGTCGGGCCGCCGGCGGTCACTGCCACTGTAGATGTTGTTTGCATGTACCTAGCGCTGTGTCTGGCTGTGGCATTGCGTCTGCAGCATCATGCGATGCCTAGGGTCCATGTCTCCTGTTGTATGGTCCTGTTTGACATCGTTGACTATCATAGGCACTGCCTGGGTTCGTACAACGATAACTTCCTGTAGCTGTTTTTCTAGCTGATTCTGACCGCACGACTGCGTTCGCAGCGTTGTTATCATGTGATGGTCCAGTTTTCAGGCAAAACCGACGACGCTCGGGTTTTGGGCTATCGCGCGTCTGGCAGGGCTCACCGAGGAAACTCTGCCTGCTAGAAAGTAGGTGTAGCACTATTTTCTGATTGGCTGGTTAGCTGAGTAACAAGTTCTACACTAGTGGGGGGGAGTTAGAACATGGAGGGGGCTCCCATTGTTGCTCATTCTTCATTGCTAATTAGTTGCTTTCAGTTTTCAGCTGCTTTCTGGAGCTAACACTGGCGCGCGCACTTCTGAGTAACAAACCCAGAGCTTCCAGATTTAGTATCTAGAGCATTAGACTGAGGGGGTAGCAAACTTAAGCAACGAGCGTGGAAGCCCGCGCACTGCATCGACAACGCATGCTGCCCCAACCTGTTGCCTAGGTTTGTAGCTTGGTATCAGAGCTAGAGCGTAGCAGCAGGAGCAGAAGACTGGCGTACAGGTGCTAGACAACGCCGACGGACCCCCATACGCGCCAGTGCAGAGGAAATGGTGTCGGATTTTTTCCGGCAGCATTGACCCGCTTGGTGGCGGCGTCAAATTTTTTCCCACGACCACTGGGCCAGGGGAAATGCTGCTGAAGTGTTTTGGCAGCACTGACCCCCACACGTGACGCGAGGAGGTGAGTGGCAGGCTGCGTCCAACACCTGCGAGCGACGACGCACATAGCAACGTCACCCATGTGCAGTTACTTGTACCAACATGCAGCAACAGCAGCTTGCACTAGCGGCATCCGTAGGCAACGGCAGCAAGTAGTGGTAGCAGTAGCCAGTAGCAGCTGCGTGCAGCAGCAGTAGTAGGCAGAAGCACCAGCTGGAAGCAGCCCGCAGCAGCAGCAGCCCACAGCAATAGCTCGCAGCAGCAACAGCCTGCAGCAGCAGCTCGTAGCAGCAGCAGCCCGCAACAGCAGCGAGCAGTAGTAGCGGCAAAGCAGTAGCTGCAGCAACGTGTAGCAGCAGCAGCAGGGTGCAGCAGCCGCAACCGCAAGCCGCAGCAGCAGCCAGCCGCGGCAACAGCTACAGTAAGCAGCTGCTAGCTGCCCGCAGCAAGTGAGCTGCGAGCAGTAGCCCGCTGCGACCAGTGAGCAGCTGCCCGCTGCCAGCGAGCAGGAGCTTGCTGCCAGCAAGCAGCAGCTTGCTACCAGTGAGCAGCAGCCCGCTGCTCGCAGCTGATACTGAGCAGCTGCCCGCTATGACAGACGAGGAAGAAAGAAAAAAAAGCAAAAAAGAAAAATCCCCCACCCCACGTGCTTTGCTGCCGCTGCTGCAACAGCCTTAGCAGCCGCAGCAGTCCACAACAGCAGCAATTTCTGCTGCAACTACAGCCGCAGGAGCAGCAGCAGTAGTAGCAGCAGCTGCAACAGCAGCAACAAGAGCAGCAACAACTGCAGCAACAGCAGTAGCAGCAGTAGCAGTGGCACCAATTACAGCAACAGCCGCAGCAGCAGCAAACAAAAGTAGGAGCAATAGCATCAACAGCAGCAGCAACAACAGTGGCCCCAACGACCGACACTGCTGACATTAGCATCCCCCAACTGACGTCACTACTGACATCATCAACTCATAAAAAAAAAAGAAACCAAAGAAAGGGTCAAGGGAAGGGGGAAGTAATCCTAAGGGTGGGCAGGACGTCCACCGTCCTCAGCAGACGTCACTACTAACGTCAGCATCCCACAGAGAAACAAGAAAACAAAACAAAGGGCATCACTCCATGGCTGGTAGCCCCACTGGGGAGGGGTCGTCCTCTGTTAGGGGGACCCCCACCCCCCCTTTTCTTGCGGCGGCTACAGCAGTAGCAGCAGCGGTAGCAGCAGCAGCAGCAGTAGCAAGAGCAGCAGCAACAGTAGTACCAACAGCAACAACAGCAGCAGTAGCAGTACCAACGGCAACAACAGTAGCAGTAGCAAGAGTAGCAGGAACAAAAGGAGAAGTAGGAGCAATAGCAGCAGCAAGAGTAACAGTTACAGTGGAAGCAACAGCAACAGAAGTAGCAAGAGGAGCAGCGGCGCCAACAGCCCTCTGACGTCGTTGGCGACAACCCTGACCCCCTCGCTGCTCTTCTGCAACAGCTCGCCGCCCTGACGCAACAGCTCGCGGCACTACAACCGTTAGTCTCCTAGTTTGCCCCCAATGCGCCTTCGTCCTTCCCCCCTCCGGGGCACGCCAACCTAGCTGTGTCTGCAGCCACGCAATACCTAGCACAACAGCAGACTCTATGCCAACGGCAGACAGTGACCTCTGTCCTTGGCCCCACTCTGGGTGTCGGCCGCAGGCAAAAGGACTTTGAGACGCCGCCGCCGCCGCTTCAGGCCGGCGAGCAGTTTCGGAGTTGGGAGCTCAGCTTACGCATCTGGGCGCAGGGTGAGGGCCTGTGGGCATACTACACCCTGATGTATTATGCCACCCTGGCCGACCAGCTATATGGCGTTGGTCGTGCTGTTCGAGCTCTTGTCCCTGTTGCCCCTCCGGCTTCCCGCCTCGCCCTCGAGTCCTTCTTGGGCGACTTCACCGCTGGCGCCACCCTAGACCCTACAGCCGCCTAGCACGTTCTCACTCGTCCCCATCGCCTGTCGAGCAACGCTGAGACTAGCCGCCTGTTGCAGAAGTTCAACTCCATGCACATTGGGGAGACCAAGACGGTCACCTCCTATTGGTAGCGGGTGGAGGACATCCTTCGTCGCCTCGGGACCGCTGCCCCACCCCCTTTGGCCACGCACCTCACCATCAAGTGTGGTGCCACCGAAGCGTACACGGACGTCTTCGTCCACTACCCTCACGACGTTCTCTCCACCATGGCGGACCAGGGCACCCTCATACCCTGGACGTATGAGCTCTTCCTCCGCATTGAGAAAGCCCGTTTGGAGTCCTGACTCCAGCGCACGGAGGCCGTCGCCTCCCCTACCGTCGCCTCCGTGGCCGTTGCCTCCCCCGCCGCAGCCACCTCATCCTCGTCGGGGAAGAAGAAGCATCGGAACAAGAAAGGCAAATATCACCAATTGCAGCAGTAGGAGTCGTCGACCGGGTCCAGCGTTGGCGGCTCGGTCTGCCAAAACTGTGGCCAGCCTGGGCACGGGTGGTACACGTGCCCTCTATCGACGGATGAGGCCTGCATCATCGCCATCATGTGTTGCCAGTGCGAGCGCCGTCTTGCCTCTGCCGTCGTGAATGTTGCCGGCTCTGACATCTCCGCCTCGTCCAGCAACTCCACCACTCCAGTTGCTTCGCCGATCCTGTCGACACCAACGCCGCAGCCGTCGCCGCCTGCGCAGTTCTCCTTCTACCCGGGCTCCGGCGCCATCACCCCGCACTCGGTCTACACTCCTGGGCCATCCTCCCGTGAGCGCTAGCTGGAGCAGTTCATCGCACTCCAGCTTGGCCTGCCTCGCCCTCCTCCCCAGGAAAGTGCGAGTTGCATCACTTCTTGCACTCCTGTCCAGCCTTGCATGACTGAGACTGAGCTACGGTTGTGCCCCGTTCCTTCGTCTGTCTTTTCGTCTCTCATTGTCTCCGCTACCCCTTCCCAGGACGACGTTGCTTGGCTTGACGAGTGGCAATCTCGATTTGCACCTCCTTCCACCGCGTCCGCGTCCCTTGCTTGTTGCCATGTGACTGTTAGTGCTCATACAACCCCGGTCCAGGACCCTGCTGAGACCTAGATCATCGACTCCGGGGCCACGCATCACATGACGGCCTATCGTGAGGCCTTTAGTATGCTTGGTCCTGTAGGTGATGTTTTCGGTGTGTGGACAAGCTCTGGCCAGGTGTTGCCTGTCCGTGGTGTTGGCGTTGTTCGTTTCTGTGGTCCCTTCGGTGACGTCTTTCTGACTCATGTCCTCTTCATCCCTGGTCTTGAGCTCAGCCTTCTGTCCGTCACTGCCCTTGACCGCATGAGCATGGAAGTTGTGCACTCGCGTGGTGTTGGCACTGTGTCGTTGCGTCCGTCCGGCCTTGTTGTGCTGCATGCCACTGCCCGTGGCAACTAGTGGCATGTACCTCGCCTCTCCTCCTCTTCTTCTGTCTCCTCCCCGTCGGCCGCCATAGGCCATGTGTTTGTCACCAGTACGCTTTCTCCTCAGCACACTTGCCTCTTGCACTGCCGCCTCTGCCACGTCCACTCTGCAACCGTAGACAGCATGCTCTACACCTAACCGGCCAAGGGCCTTGACCCAGAGACATTTCCCCTCCCGTACCCAACTGAGTGCATTGACTGCGCTCAGGGGAAGATGCACCGGTCCATGTATCCCTTGTCTTCCTCCCGTACGTCCGCCCCCCTTGACCTTGTCCATTCGGACGTCATGGGTCCTCTCCCCACCGAGTCCGTCAGCGAGGGTGGTCGCTACGTCCTCACTCTCATTGAAGAATTTTCTCGCTACCGCTGGGTCTTCTACCTTCGGCAGAAGAGCGATGTTGCCCACGCCATCCAGGACTGGCTTGTCCTTGCGGAGCACAAGTGCGGCCGCTCACTCCGCCGCTTTCGCTCTGATTGCGGTGGTGAGTACCTGGGTGAGGTCGCGACCTTTCTCGCCTCCCGCGGAATTCACCATGAAACGTTCGCGCCTTACACACCCGCCCAAAACGGTGGCTCCGAACAGCGGAACCGTACTATGGCCGACGCCGTCCGCACCATGCGGGTCGATTCTGGTCTCTCCAAGGGCTTCTATTTTGAAGCCATGGCCTACATGACCTGGGTCTGGAACTGGATTCCCCACGGTTCCCTTCCTTGCCAGTCCACACCGTATCAGCATTGGTGCGGTCAGCAAGTTGACCTCCGCCCGGCTCGCGTCTAGGGCTGCGTGGCCATTGTGTGGCTGCCCGTCCCGCAGCATGGTGGCAAGCTCGCCCCTCGCGCACGTCGCTGCACCTTCCTCAGTGTCTCTCGTAAGTCCAAGGCCTGGCGCTTCTGGGATCCCTCCCGGCACTGCACCGTTGAGGCCCGGGATGCCCTCTTCTTCGAGGACCTATCTCCTCGTGACCTCATTCGCTCCGGCTCGTCCGTGTACATCCCGTCCCGTGGGGGAGTGGTGAGTCCGTCCTCCATCCTGCCGCTTCCAGGTGACACATCCCTCAGTCCCTCCAAGCCGGTAGTCCCAGTCGCGTCTGTTGGTCCGTCCAGGCCAGCAGCCCCAGTCGCGTCCGCTGGTCCCTCCGGGCCAGCAGCCCTAGTCGCGTCCGCTGGTCCCTCCGGGTCAGCAGCCCCAATCGCGTCCGCTGGTCCCTCCGGGCCAGCAGCCCCAGTCGCGTCCGCTGGTCCCTTCGGGCCAGCAGCCCGAGTCGTGTCCGCTGATCCCTCCGGGCTGGCTGTCCTAGTCGCGTCCGTTGGTCCCTCCGGGCCATCAGCCCCAGTCACGTCCGCTAATCCCTCCGGGCAAGCAGTCTCAGTCGCGTCCGTTGGTCCCTCTGGGCCATCAGCCCCAGTCGCATCCACTGGTCCCTCCGGGCCAGCAGTCCTAGTCGCGTCCGCTGGTTCCTCTGGGCCAGCAGCCCCAATTGCGTCCGCTGGTCCCTCAGGGCCAGCAGTCCCAGTCGCGTCCGTTGGTTCCTCCGGGCCAGCAACCCCAATCACGTCTGCTTGTCCCTCCGGGCAGATAGCCTCGGTTGCATCCGTGGACCCCTCCGGCCTAGCAACCCCGTCCGCCTCCATCAGCCCGACGGACTCAGTGCCGTCACCTGCCCTGCCACGCTACACGCGTAGCCCAGGCGGCAGCCTCCGACCCAGACCGTCGGTGAGTGCGTAGACCGTCGCACCGTGCTCCGTGGCGCCTCGACCCCCCGTGGCTCCACGTGTCTCCTCCGCTCCCACGGTCGTGAGTGGGGATCCTAGCGCCAAGGCCCTCGGCCTGACCACTTCGGCCATCATTGGAGACCTTCACCCGGGCTCCGCACTGGGCTAAGCCATGCTTCATCATGAGCATCAGTACATTGTCGCGGTCGCACTTGCGCGCATCCCACCTGGGGCTCGAGTTGCAGACACTCTCTTAGTCTACTCCACAGCACGCTCGGAGGATCGAGACACCCTATGCGATGCACGAGCCTCTCCTGAGGTCGTGCATTGGGACGCTGCCTGCGCCGATGAGCTCGCCGCTATCCGATAGCACCACGTGTATGACCTCGTCGACCTTCTCCCAGGACGGAAGGCCATCGACGTCAAGTGGGTCATTCGGTACAATTGGAAGCCCGACGGGTCCTTGGACAAGTACAAGGCTCGCCTTACAGCCAAGGAGTTTGCCAAGATTCATGGGGTCGATTACGACCAGATCTTTGCCCCATTTGGCCGGTTCTCAACTAGCCGGGCACACTTCAGTTTGGTCGCCCAGCATAGGTGGGAGCTGCATCAGATGGACGTGAGCAACACTTTTCTCCATGGTTCAATTAAGGGTGAGAAGCTCTACATGGTGCAACCCCCAAGCTTCAATGATGGCATTGGGAGAGTTTGGCGACTGCGTAAGGCCCTTTATGGCTTGAAGCAGTCGCCTCGGTGTTGGAACCAAGAAATCAACAGTATGCTCCTTCCTGGCAGACCAGCGTAGCACCGCTGACCCCACACTGTTTGTCAGTCCGCGAGGCCAGACCTTCGCCGCTGTTCTGGTTTACGTCGACAATCTGCTCATTGTGTCGCCAGACACGGCTACCATCGTGCGTGTCAAGGATCTGCTGTACGCCGCCTACCAGATGAAGGACCTTGGCTCTATCAGAGTCTTCCTGGGCATGGACCTCGAGCATGATCGCTCCTAGGGCGTCCTGCACATCCACTATGCCGCCTATGTGCAAACAATGTCCATCCGCTTTGCGGAGGATCTGCCACTCGTGCCGAGCGCATCCTCACCAATGTCACCCGATGGCCAGGCGAAGCTGAAGAGTCCTGACCCAGCCGTGGTGGGGGAGCCAGTTGACGTGACCATATACCTATGAGTCATCGGGTCACTGATGTTCCTGGCAACGACGACGCGCCCAGAAATCGCGTTCGCCGTCAACCTCCTAGCCCAGTTCTCTCAGGAACCGCGTCACCTCCACTACCAGGCCGCGATCCGAGTACTGCGCTAAGTTTTCTCAACTCCAGAGCGAGGTCTCATGTTCCGCCGTCAGCCGTCTGTTGTCGTGGTGGGCTACACCGATAGTGACTAGGCCGGCAGTCTAGACGGCAAGAGTCGCAGAGGCTGGATCTTTCTAATTGGCGACACATTTGTGTCCTGGCGCAGTGGCAAGCAGTGATGCGCTGCACGCAACACTGCTAAGGCTAAGTACGTTGCTCTTGGCTCAGACGCTTGTGAGAGTGTGTGATTGCGTCGTCTGTTGTCCGAGTTGTGTCAATCCGTCGCATCCATCACGTTACACTGTGACAATGAGAGTGCCATGGCCATCGCTGACAATGACGGCGTGCATCACACACGCACAAAGCACATGAATGTTGAGTATCACTATGTGCGTTTATTGTTGCATGACGGCAGCGTCAGCATCGTGTGGGTTGAGCCAGCACGACAATTGGCTAACTTCTTGACCAAGGCACTGAAGCGCGACTCGTTCAAGAAAGTTGTGAGTTCAGTCAGCATGCATCTGTGAGTGACTCTTTCTGTCCCTGCTTGCGGCTCTGCTTGGCCTGGGGGAATTTGGTCATTGACTGTGTCTCTCCCCGCACATGTGCACTACGCTCGTGAGTCATGGGGGAGTGTTGGTTTTCATGCATCTCTCATTGTACTCTGTTGTGTCCTCCCGGCTTGTGTACATTGGTGTGTAGGTGACTGACGATGAGACTTGACGCCGCTAGAGTGTCGCTCGGTGGAGCTGACGCACGCTGAGGCCGATTCACCCGTCGCTGGAGCCTCCTCCTCTCGCGATGCGCTCAGCTCCATCGGCAGGCCTCCTCGGTGGTCGGGCCGCCGGCGGTCACTGCCACTACAGATGCTGGTTGCATGCACCTAGCGATGTGTCTGGCTGTGGCATTGCATCTGCAGCATCATGCGATGCCTAGGGTCCATGTCTCCTGTTGTATGGTCCTGTTTGGCTTCGTTGACTGTCATAGGCACTGCCTGAGTTCATGCAGTGATAACTTCTTGTAGCTATTTTTCTAGCTGATTCTTACTGCACGACTGCGTTTGCAGCGTCGGTATCATGGTATGGTCCAGTTTTCAGGCAAAACGGACGACGCCCGGGTTTTGGGCTGTTGGGCGTCTGGCAGGGCTCACCGAGAAACCCTGCCTGCTAGAAAATAGGTCTAGCATTGTATTCTGATTGGCTGGTTAGCTGAGTAACAAGTTCTACACTAGTGAGGGGGAGCTAGAACTTGGAGGGGTCTCCCATTGTTGCTCATTCTTCATTGCTAATCAGTTACTTTCAGTTTTCAGCTGCTTTTTGGCGCTAACACTAGCGCGCGCACTTCTGAGTAACAAACCCAGAGCTTCCAGACTTAGTCTCTAGAGCAGCAGACTGAGGGGACAGCAGACTTAAGCAATGAGCGTGGAAGCCTGCACGCTGCATCGACAATGCATGTTGCCCCAACCTGCTGGCTAGGTTTCTAGCTCGGAGCTGGCCGACGATCAACCCAGGTTTTTGGACATTGTCTGGGACCTCCTGCAGATTTTGTGCAGCACGTAGGAGTTTATCGGTGGACTGGTCGTGGGCACGATTTGCATGTTTTGCATTGTGCGTCCACCGCTTGATGCGGGATGCATGCATGCAACCAGCTGTAGCGTCTGGCCTGTGATTTGGCACGTTTAGGTTCAGATGGCGTAGCGTTGTGACATATCTACGCTTTGTTACAACTAAAACAGTACTTTTGGGCCATTTTTAGGACAGACCTTGTGCTGCCGTGTGCGACACCCGCAGTGCGCCGCGGCAGGTACTTATGCCATGGACCTGTCATTTGTTGACTCTCACTACAAATGCTATTGAAGCATTCTGACCCTTTGTCGCGTGTCTCCTAGCTTGACCCTTGCCGTTGTGTGTATGACTTGTAATTGTCGTCATTGTCTGACTAGGCATTGACGCCTAGTCAGCGGCTGTGTCGCTAGGAAACTCCCACGCATCTTCTCATGGTATCAGAGCAGCGAGACCTCTCTTGTTGCCCTGTGCCCCAGAGACGCAACACCGGCAACATCATTGCGAGTCACCGCCCCTGCCGTATCTTAGGACTCGTTGCAACCGTTTTCAGAAGCGACATCATCATTTAGTCCCCACCACATCACTAGGTGAGTTGCGGCATTTACTAGCTCTAGCCAAGCCAACCAGGAGCAGCAGCACTTGGTGGCAACAGCAGCCGTGTCTCTCTGGGCATTCTGATAAAGAAAGAGAAAAAGGAAGCAGCTCACTACGGCAGCCCACAGTAGCAACTCATAGCACGAAGCAGTGACAAGGAGGAGCAAGAACGCGTAGCAGTAGTAGCAGCGAATAGCGGCAGCGACAGCAATTTGCACCAGCGGCAATAGCAACCATGGATAGTAGCAGTAGCGCGGCGACAGTAGCAGCAACATTGCGCTCGCTGTACGGCCAGCAGCAACAGTAGCAGTAGTATTGCAGTAGCACTCGCAGCATTGCAGTAGTAGCAGCAGCTATGAGAGCGGAGCAGCAATAGTAACGACTACAGCTGCAGTAGTGCTCTGCAACAGCAATCACCACTGCCATGCTGCGCAGCAGTGCTACACAAAACTATGCAGCGAAGATGTTGAGTAACCGTGTGGACTCTACAAAACAGCGTGGATTCTTCGCAGCTGCGTAGTTGCACAGCCGCGCAAGGGGGTGACGAGGTCCCCCCCTCCCACCAAGAAGTAAGTGTGACTCCCACACAATAAAGTGCTGACATCAGCATTTTTCTTGCTCACATCATCAGGTCCATGCTGATGTCATCAAACCCTTACTGACGTCAGCACTTGCCTTAGTCAAGTTTTGGGGTATAAAAGTCAAAAATTTCTAGCATTTCAATTCCCCAAGAATCGCTGACTGCAGTGAAATCCGACCAGTTTGACGTCCCTGTCCATATTGAGCGCTGACATGGCTCCGATCGGTGACAAGGGCAAAGGACCACCTGATCCCTCTTCCACCTCCTAAGGGATCATGAGCCCATGTCCGCAGGCCATTGCAGACCCGCGGAGTCAGCAGGATGAGATTCGTCGTTATCAGTAGCAACAGGCTGACGCCATCCGTGCGCTCACTGATTTGTTCGTGGCCAGTCCACGGCCCCACAGCAAACATCTGGGGGAGTCGGCGGTGCCATGCTTTCTACACAATAGTCAGCATCTACACGAAGGAGAGGAGCATGACAGGACCTGCCACTTTTTGATCCTTTGGATGAGGACCCCGACATGCCAGGCATGGAGGATGACACCCACAAGAGGGAGATTCGTGTGCTTCACGAGCATCTCTACCAGCTTCAGACGCATTCCGGTTCCTTGTTCCCGGAAATCCAATCCTTGCCTTACCCCTACATCGGCGACTTTCCTCATCTCGGTGTCTTCCCTATCCCTCCTCCTTTCGAGCCTGTGGTTGCTCTCCCCACGAAGCTGCAACCCAAGGACATTGAGACACCGCCCCCATGCTACGTCAGTGAGGATGGCTTTGACTGCTGGGAGACTCTCTTCCAAGTCTGGGCCACTTCAGAGTGGATATGATCCTACTATCATAGTCCATACCAAGTTACAGACCACGCTCTGGGGCTGATAGCGGCTCAGGTGATGCGCAGACTCCTTTATGCCATGATGCGTAAGACTGTTGTGGACTTTCGCCCTTTCCTTGGAGAGGCCGGTACGGGCGCTGGTGCTGATCCACGTAGGGGTTGGGATCTGGAAATGTCCCTGCTTGCTGCACGTACGCACGCCACCCGCGCGGCTCACATTTGCGCCTTTCACTCCCTTCATCAGGGACCTATGAGCCCACAGCCGATTACTGGTGGCGTGCCATGCACATGTATACGTACCCTGGGACTTCGGGAGATACACAACTCTGGGCGCTTCACACGCTGATGATCGGAGTTTGTCTTCAGCACGCAGACATCTTCTTGGGGTACAGCGATGCCGTTCTCAAGCCCTTCTCCACCTCACTTTAGCTCGTGCATTGGACGCATCATCTTTTCCTCCAGGTGACTTCCGCCCGTGAGGCAGCCGTTGCCCATCAGGCAAATCCCTTTCCTGCAGCGGTCATCGCGTGGACGCCGACGCCACACTTGCAGTCCACTTCTTCATCCACTGGCACAATCTCCTCTTTCCTCTCCACCCCGGCTACCCGGACTTAGATGGATGGTGTGGAAGCCGTGGCACAGGGGAAGAAGGGTAAGAAGAAGCGTGGTTCGGCTCAACAACAGTCGCAACAGCAACAATCATCGGGCGGTAGCAGCGGACGTACAGTCCATTGCTACAACTGTGGAGGCGCTCATTGCTACACCAAGTGCCAGTAGCCCCTCGACTGGGCGCGGATCACTCACGGTCTTAAGGTTGCACACGCACAGTGGGCCGCGTCGAGCAGCACTGCTTGTGGTTGCATGGCGACCACAACTGCCGCAATTCTTGCTTCCCCACCGACGAGCAGTGGTAACCCGGACCCGCATGACCGCACCATCGCCGAGCTCTGTCACCTTCTGGCGCTTCACTTTCAGGGAGGTGCGGGTGTGTTGTCAGAGCCGCGTGGTTCACAGAGTTATTGTTCGTGTGTTCTCGTCGCTTGTGATGACTCGTGTGGGGGGGCACAGCTGGCATGTGATGATGATGGGCCTGATAGTAGCAATTGGATTCATGAGTCTCACCTCTGTGTTCTTTGTTGTTCCACCTCACCTGTTGCTGAGCGCACGTCTAAGGCCGAGTGTTCCATTGCCCGTTGTACAGTGACGTCCTCTGGTCGTGATCCCAATGGCGCTTGGATCATCGATTCTTGTGCTACTCATCACATGACCTGTCATCATCGTGACTTCAGTGTTATCGGTCCTGTTGTGTGTGTTCGCTCCGTTTGCATAGGCTCTCGTCAGTCCTTGCCGGTCTAGAGTGTTGGGGTTGTGTGCTTCGATGTTTCATCTGGTCCCTTGTATCTTTCCAAGGTGCTTTTTGTGCCTGACCTTTAGCTCACTTTGCTTTCTGTGCGTGCCTGCACACTGATGGGACTCTCTGTGGAGCACACTGTAGACTCCGTGATTGTGACAACTATTGATACTTGCAATCTTGTCCATTGTGCCTTTGTTGTGGATGATCTGTATCATGTTTCTTGAATTTCTTCTTTTTTCTCACCCTCTCCTCCTGCTCGTGTGTTTGTCACTGGTGTTCGGTATGCTAAGCACCAGCGACTAGTGCATCGTTGCCTGTGTCATGTGGGCTCTGGCACTGTGTCAAAGCTCGTTTGGACACAGCCTGCACTCGGTCTTGACGGGCCTTCTTTCGAGAAGCCGCCCAAGATCGATTGTCTATTCTGTGCTCAGGGTAAGATGCATCATTGCACCTATCACGACTCCCGTTCTAGAGCACTCCGCCCCCTCGAGTTGGTCCATTCGGACCTTCTCGGCCCTCGACCTGTCGATTCTTTGTCCGATACTTCCTGACCTTGACTGATGACTTCACCTGGATGCGATGGTTCTACAACCTGCAAAGAAGAGTAACACCGCTCTCGCGGTTTGCTTGTTGCTAATGATGGCTGAGCGTCAGTCTCACTACATGTTGCATACCTTTCGTTCGGATCGTGGCAGCAAGTTTCTTGGCGTGATGGACAGTTTCTTTGCTGAGTACGGGGTTTTTCACGAGGTCTTCGCTCCTGCCACTCCACAGCAAAAATGGTGTCTCCGAGAGCTGGAACCACACCATGGAGGATGCGGTTCATGCTATGCGGTCTGAGTGCAGGCTCGCGGAGTCCTTCCCCTTTCAAGGATTCACCTACATGAGTTGGGTCTAGAATCGCCTCCCACATGGTCCCCTTCTGGACCACGTTACACCGTACGAGCTCTGGTTTGGCCATCGTGCCGATCTGAGTCTCGCTCGTGTCTGGGGATCTGTGGCTTCTGTGTGGTACACCGAGGACCAGCAGGGATCCAAGGTCTCCACGTGGGGTCGATTGTGTGCCTTCGTGGGCATCTCCCCGCGGTCGAAGGCCTGGTGGTTCTTGGACCCCGCCGGTCGTCGCATCGTTGAGTCCCATGACATGCTCTTCGAGTCTCTCACTTACCGTGATCTGTCCTCGATCATGATACTGTCCGTCATGCACGTTCCTACGTGTGAGGCTTCTCGACGGATGGGGGAGTCTGGGCCCACGAGCACATTTCGTGCAGCTGATGTGTCTATTTGAGCCCCCTCCACTTATCGGTCTCCGGCTCTTAATGACCTAGCGATCATCGCTGTCAGCTCAGAGACCTCTCCAGCACAGCCGGCTTCTACCCCTGCTGCCTTCCACCCCACAGGCACCCATGATTTTGTACCCGTGTCCACCAATACTCCTGCCTTTGAGCGTGGTCCTACCTCAACTACTGCGCCTTCTATCACAACCACTCTCAAGTCTCCCACACATGCATCTCCTCACACTACATCACCTACCCCCTTGCCTCAGTCCTCACCAGATGTGGTCTTGCCTGTCTATGAGCCTGAGGTGAGCCCCTTGAGCCAAGGTTACTCGTTTGAGCCCAGTGGTCATCTTTGACCATTGGTCTCCGGACTCCAGCGGGTGTCATCCCCTGTACCCAGGTGCTCCACTCGCAACATCACAAGTGGTGATCCCGACACAAAGTCCCTAGGCCTAAGTGTCTGGAGAGATCACACAGAGGTACATCCAGCGTGCCCTATAGGGCACGATCTGGTCACTCGCGAGTTTCATATCGTTTGTTATGCAGCAGCTGATCTTATGGCTGTCAGACCCAGCACTGAGGCGTGTGCACTTGCCACTCAAAGCTCTCCCTCTATGGCACCTGATCCGGGCATACTGAGGGAAGCTCTCTCATCACAGGATGCAAACAAATGGCATGTTTCCTGCAAGGATGAGCTTCGTACCATGTGAGAGCACATAGTTTACGAGCTAGTCGACCTTCCACCTAAGAGGAAGGCAATTCAGGTCAAGTGGGTTTTTTGCAAGAAAGTGAAGCTGGATGGCTCACTGAAACGCCACAAGGCTTGCTTGGTCTTCAAGGGGTACTCTCCGATTGAGGGCATTGATTACACTGAATCCTTTACCGTTGTCGGCCGTATGACCTCAGCTCGCTCTCTGTTCGGTGTGGTGTCTCAACATGACTGGGAACCGTGAACAATGCGTTCCTCCATGGCTCTCTTGATGAGGAGATTTAGGGGGCTTAGCCACCAGGCTTTGAGGAAGGTGACAAGGTCTGGCGCTCATGCAAGTCCTTGTACAGCCTCAAATAGTCTCCTTGGTACTGGAACCAGGAGATTACTGGCACACTGACCCGTGCGGGATGTGTACCAAGCGAGGCAGATCCCTCTCTCTTAATACGATGGATGCCTAAGCGGTTCACCGCCATCCTGGTCTATGTGGACTACCTTTTGATCGCATCTCCTTCCATGTAGGCTGTGAAGGAGGCCAAGGCAGTCCTCTAGAATGCCTATGGGATGAAGGATCTTGGTCCTACAGCGGTGTTTCTTGGCATGGAGATCGTGCAAGACCGTAGACGTCGGACACTTCTGTTGCATGAGGCACGGTAGACACGTGTTGTGGGGGAGCACTTTTGCGACCTTCTTGGTGTAGTGCCCACCGCCTCCACACCTTTCACACCTAATGGATAGGATGCCCTCAAGGTGGACAATCTCACACTGCTGGGGGAGACAGTGGATGTGACCTTGTACCTCTGACTCATCGGATCTCTGATGTACCTGGCCACTACCACACGCCCCGACATCGCTTTTGCCGTCAACCTCCTTGTACAGTTTTTGCAGGATCCACGTGCTAGAGCCCTCCATGCGGCTGTGCAAATGGTGTGGTACGTGGTCTCCACAATGCACCTGAGACTCTGCTTTCGCCGGTAGTGTTCAGTGGTTTTTGACGGTCACACCGACAATGATTGGGCCTGGAGTCCAGATGGACGCAGTCGCAATGGGTATGTGTTCCTGCTCGGTGGTACCGCTGTGTCCTAGCGCAGCGGGAAGCAAGGCTACATTGCATGTACCTCATCGAAGGCGGAGTATGTTGCTCTGGATAAAGGGGTTGCTGAGGCAGTGTGGTTGTAGCGCCTGTTCCTTGAATTGGGTCAATCAGTACCTGCCATTGTACTTCACTACGACAACCAAAGTGCTCTTGCCAGTGCAGAGAGCTCTAGTGTGTTTCACGCTTGTACAAAGCACATTGCGGTTGAGCATCACTTTGTGCGTGATGTGGTGGAGCGACATATGGTCTCTCTCATGTGCATCGGCACTATGCAGCGTGCTGACTTCTTGAAGAAGGCACTAGCACGCGGGAAGTGTTTGGCGGCCATTTGTTCTGTTGGGCTTCGCCCCTTGCCTGAGAGTGGTTGAGTGCGGGGTGTGTCTCTGTCTATGTCTGTGTCACAACGCTTCCTGCATTCGTTATTGCACTTGTTTCAGTATTACACGTGTATGGACATGCGTACCATCGGGTCATGGTGGAGTGTTGTGATTTGTTTCGTTCATGTTGACCTGTATAGTTCTGGTTAACCACTCGGCCGTATCCATGCCGGTGCAGATCCTTGATACGGACCCTGGTGGTACCAGTGCATCTTCTGGTGGTGGACTACCAGCTTGGAGCTGATTGAAGACCGCCCCAGGGTTCTGGACACTGTCTGGGACCTCGTGTAGTTTTTTCTACAGCACGTAGGAGTTTATCAGTGGACTGCACGTGGACCCTATTTGCATGTTTTGCATTTTGTATCCACCATTTGATGCCAGATGAATGCATGTGACCAGTCATAGCGTTTGGCTTGTGATTTTGCACGTCTAGGATCAGACGGCGTAGCGTTCTGACATGTCTAGGCCGAGTTACAGCCAAAACAATGGTTTTGGGCTGATTTTAGGACAGACCTTGTGCTACGGCGTGCGACACCTGCCGTGCGCCACGGCAGTTACTTCTGCCATGGCCCTGTCATTTGTTAACTCTCTCTAGAAATGCTATTAAAGCATTTTGAGACTTTGTCTTGTGCCTCCTAGCCAAACCCTTGTCGTTGTGTGTACGACTTGTGACTGTCGTCACCATCTGACTAGGCATTGACGCCTAGTCAGCGGCTGTGTTGCTAGGAAGCTTCCATGAATCTTCTCACCAGTCGCCCCTACCGACAGCCTTAAAGACGAAAGCAGGGACAACAGGTGTAGCAGATCAACCCGCAACGGCAAGACGCACTGACGCCACCAACCGACTAGAATGAATTCTAGTGCGCTATGCTTGCGCGCTTTGGATGACTGAACAAGAAGTCTGACGCACGGTACAAACTCTAGCATCTATGTCAACAGTCTAATGTGGCGGAGTATACACAGAAATTCTGCGAGATCATCACCGGAGTAGACATTGCCCCTGAAGAACTCTGTTTCAATTACAACAGCGGCCTCAAACAAGACATCCGGCAAGCAATCGCTATGTTCGGTATCCAGAACGACTTGTCGTAGAAGCACAAAAGAGGGACAACGCCGATTACAATGCTCGGATCCAGGAATCCTACCGTTGGCGACCTCCTAACCACATTCATCGTGGGAATGGGAAAACACAGTCGGCGGACTTCTCGACTCCAATGGAAGTAGACACCGTCAACCAGAGAGACACGCGAACCTCCTACAACTATGGAAATGTTAGACATATCGCTCACAACTGTCGGAGCAAGGAGCAGGCCAAAAAGAGGGGGAAGTAACAGATTAATGAGTTGGGAAACGGCAGAGGGCAGGAGTAAAAGACGCAACTCTTGTCTGTGAGTAGCGATGTGTGCCAAACAATTGCTCATATGAATGGCCCACATCACCGTAGAGGGTTTATGAGATCACAAAGTTTGACGTGGGTTACGAGGTCGACCAACCGGCGATACTGCTAAAAGTTCAGCCTCGAGGATACAGAAGTCGCAGAACGGGACCGGGACTATTGGATGGAGGAGCTTCACACAGCTTCGTGAGCAACGACATGGTTCGCAAGCTGGGTTTGCAGACCTAACCAGGGGTGTTTGTAGGAAAAACCATCGACAGGAGACTACAGATACGGAGACTCCGAGAACCACTAGAAAACAAGTGGGAGATCTTTGGGATGCAACAGTGTGGATGTCTTGTCCAATGAACGATGAAAAAATCATACTCGGACGAGATATTCTATACGGGCAGAATCCGCGGGTCGACTGGAATAGCTGCAACGTCCACGTGGAGATAGACAATGCCAAACAATTTCTGCGTGTGGGACGAAAGTTTACAGCAGAAGCAGAGAGGTGGAAGCATCAGAGGAAGTCACCGAAGGCTAAAAGTGAACTGGTGCAGCCGATACCGCTCAACGTAGCCAAGCACTGTGTACAAAGAGGAGCTCGTACATGGCTCGTACATCTCAGGCTAATGGGAGAAGCAGAAGTGGCAGCAGCTGTCTCATCATCGGCCTCGATAGCCTCATCGGCCTCGACAAGATTTGTGATGGTACCCGAATAGTTCGCACCACTCATCGAGCAGTTTGCAAACGTCTTCCCGGGCGAACTCCCAAAAACCTCACCTCCTCAGCAAGACATCGACCATCACATTGAACTGAAGCCAGGCAGCAGACCTATCGACTGAGGGGCCTATCCGATGAGCGATCACGAACTGACCGAGCTGAAAAAGTAGCTCGACGAGGTGCTTGGTCAGGGGGTCATCCGCCCTTCCACGTTACCATACGCCGCACCCATACTACTTGTGAAAAAGAAGACTGGCGAGATGCGGGTGTGTGTGGATTATTGGTCGTTGAAAAACCCTACCATCAAGAGCCGCTACCCTCTCCCTCGAGCCGAAGAACGTTTTGACCAACTCCAAGGAGCCTGAATTCTCAGCAAAACCGACTTACGCATTTGATATCACCAAACACGCGTGGCAGCCACCGACATAGAGAAGAAATCATTATGAACTCGTTATGGGTACTTCGAGTTCAAGGTTATACCGTTTGGACTCACGAACGCCCCAGCAACGTTCATGGCGACAATGAACTACATTTTGTGACAGTACCTCGACGATTTTGTCGTGGTATACCTCGATGACATTCTGGTATACAACGGCATCTCAGAGGAGCACAATGGACATCCCTAAAAAGTACTCGAAGTTGTACAAAGAGAGAAAATTTTCAAAGAAATCTCAAAGTAAGACTTTGGTCGTTGTGCGATTGTGTTTTTGGGTCACGTCATCAATGGTGGACGGATCACCATGGATCCAAAAAGGTGGTAGCAGTCGCTGATTGCCGATGCTGACCAACATTTAAGAAATTCAAGTATTTCTGAGATTTTGCAATTACTACCGACGATTCATGAGGGACTACGCGCGAGTGTAAGCGCCTCTTTCCGACATCACTCGTAAAGAAAACGAGTGGAGGTGGAGAGACAGCAAACAAGAAGCGTTCACCACTTTGCGGAACGCTCTGACCTCGGCGCCAGACTTACAATTAGCCGATCCAATGATCGACTATGTCATGGCTACGGATGCATCAGACCGAACCATTGGTGCAATTCTTCTGCAAGATCACGGCAATGGCAAACAACCGGCCGCCCACATGTCTTGAAAATGGCGAGGACCAGAACTCAACTACCCATTCCATAAAAAGGAGATGCAGGCGGTCGTGCACGCGTTTAAGATGTGACGATGCGGAGTGTTGCCGATGTATTATAAGCACCGACCACCACGCGTTGAAACACTGAAGGTGCAGATGAATCTCAGCCGACGTCAAACCTGATGGATGAAGTTCCTTGAGTCCGGGTTTGACTACAAAATCGAGTACCAGCCAGAAAAAACCTTTCCGGCAGACACACTCAGCCGCCAACCAGATTTAACTGCCAACGTGGCAACCCTACAATTGCAGCAAGACCCCTACCTCGAGCGATTTTTCGCACGAGGCTACGATTAGCATGGCGGATATGATAAAACCAAGTTATGGTTCGACACACCCTACTGGTAACGATGCTTCACTTGCCAGGTGGTCGTTTCCCCGAACAACAAACTTCACCGCATGCTATTCGAAGAATGCCACGTCACCGGTCCAGGTGGACACTTCGGAGAGGACAAGAGGCTGAAAACTCCGGCAAAAAAACAAGTCGTGGGACAAGATGCAATCCGACGTGGCCAACTTCTGCAAGACGTGGGACACATGTCAGCGACAAAAATCTTGTCGCACGAGGCCACACGGACTTCTGCAGCCGCTCCCTCTTTCGACAAAATCATGGACTTCGTCACTGGATTACCAGTCACACTCCAAGGATGTGATGCCATCCTTGTGGTCGTCGACTGGATTTCTCAGATGTCCCACTTCATCCCAACGACAACCACCGTCACCGCCAAAGGAACAACACGACTATTTGTAAACAACATTGTGTGGCTACATGGCGTACCGAGAACCATCACAAGCGACAGAGACGGTTGATTTACCAGCCATTTTTGGCGCAAAATGATGACCCGATACGAAAGGACAATTCAATTTTTGACTGCATTTCATCCTCAAACCAATGGACAAACCAAGCGAACAAATCAGATCCTTGAACAACAACCCCATGGGACGGATTGGGCACAAAAACTCCCGACCGCTGAAATCGCATATAATTAGGTAGTTTCCACTCCAATAGGTAAAACTCCGATTTGAAGTGGTGTATGGCAAACTCCACGCAACACCAGGCAGACAACAAAGTCGTAGTAACACTGCAATAGTCGACGTTCAACGTCGAGACTTCACCACCATATGGGAGGAAACACGGTAGACCCTCGCGAAGACATAGGCAGCGATGAAGCGAGCAGCCAACCGACATTGCTGTGACGCCATCTTCATCGCTGTCAACAAAGTCTTCTTCAGCTCAGCAAATAAAAAAAATCAAAATCCGAGGATCCGACTGTTCTAAGCTCAAACCCTGATGGTTGGGAACGTTTGAGATTGAGCGCATGCAAACCCCTGTGGTTGCGTGACTTAAAGTCCACGACACTATGCAAGTTCATCCCGTGTTCCATGTCAGCACAATCAAACAATACCAAGACCCAAGATAGATCTTCCTTGGCAGAGATGTCCCTCCTCCGCAACCCGTTCAAGTGGAAGAAGACACAGAGTACGTTGTCGAGGACATCCTCTGCCATCGCCGATGAGGCAAGACGATAGAATATCTTGTCAAGTGGCACGGCTACGACACCGCACACAACAGTAGGGAACCCTGCGAAAACCTCCGAGACGTTGATCATCTCATCGACGGCTACTACTGTTGTCTCCAGGCCACAACTACATGCGTGGCGGGACATTGCAGCTAAAAGGGGGGAGAAGTGTTACGTACTAGATGTAAACGAGTCCTTAATCTTCTCGAGCGGGCACTTTTATTATTACACAAACAGTCCATCGCGTCGCGAGGACCGCGATATTCACTCCGACGGTCGAGGGAAAAACTTCAACCGGCCTGGGGCAAACGGACTAGAAAACAGGGCCGAAACAATAGCACCTGTCGTCCGCTCCTAGCATTTCAGCTAGGAGAAGATATCACCCTCAGGATCACGGTTCCACACTGAGCAGTTCCTAGGCAATCACTTGCTAGGAACTGTGTCCACTTAACACTTGGTCACTTTCGCGCGAGGTGCTAGTCAACGACTAACTCTTGGGGCTTAGACCGACCAGTGTCTTCTTTATGCTCTTCCTTAGTTGGACAACTCTGTGAGGAGCATGTAAGGCTAGATTGTGTAGTTAGAATGAGGAATGAGCCTGGTACATGTATTCCTAGGCCTGGATTTTAAGGTGTGTGGGTAGTGGCACTTTTGGGGTGGTCATCCACACCACCTCACCAGCTCGCCAATTGGCGCATCCACTGACCGCCAAGTGGTGCACTCTCCTCATGCATGGAGAAATGTCTAAGAAGCTTCCCATGTGCAGGAAGGTCAAAAATCTTCCTGCGCACATCAAGGCTCAATCATAGGACCTCTTGTTCCGAAGTCCAACATGCTACCCGTTGCGCTACACTTCTGGTGTCTCGCATGAACTTGCACCAGCAACAAGGTTTTGGGGACTTACTCCAAGGGAGCAATGTATTTCTAACCTGTCCATCAAGCCATAGCAATGGCCATGGGGCATAGAAGAACAGCAATCTCTCCCTTGCACCTTAGGCCACCTACTGTGGTAGTTTTATCCCGCATGAACCTGTAGTTCTGGGTTGTGTTTGTGCACGTCAGCTTTCTTGGTCTTTAGTTCTCATCTCTTGCATCCACCATGCCGACTCCTCAAGCACTTGCAACATGCAAGTCGCTGTCTAGCGGCTTTGTCAAGAATTCCGCAAGCATTTTCTTGGTTGCGACGTGCTCCAGTTCCACGAAACCCTTGGCGACAAGGTCACGTGAGTAGTGGTACCGAATGTCGATGTGCTTTGTACGCCGGGAGATCATGTCGTCCTCTGCCATAGTGATGGCACTTTGGTTGTCGATGCGAATGACCGTTTCTTCCTCTTCTGGTGCCTTGATCTCATCAAGCAAATTGCGAAGCCACTGTGATGGATCGTTGGAGCATGCGGCAAAATACTGGAGGAACACCATGCACATCAACACAAGCGACAGGACTGGTGGCAGGACACAGCAATGAGCCCTTGACACTGTGATGTTCGGGCGCATCTAGATCACTCTGGTGTCTTCTTTGGCTTTGACCATATAGCACTCTCCAAGATGTCGGAGCTCCTCGAGCTCCTTCCTTGGGCTCATCATTGCTATCTTCAGGCAATGTTGGCCAAGAAGGTGGCCCGTATACATTAGGAGAGTCCTCTTGGTGCGATGGTAGAAACAACTCTTCCAATATCTAGCACCCGGCTCCTCTCCAACACTGCCTCTACCACTACCTCATCCTCTTCATGTTTCCCGAACAGCCAGGCTCAAGGCGCTTTAGTGGCCACGTAGGGGAAGAAGGAAAAGAAGGGGAGTTGTAAGGGGCACAAGAAGACAGAGTTAACCAACAGTGGCGGTGGAATTTCTGTCCACTACTAGAACGACAGAGGCACTCACCGCTATACAGTGTGTCAGCAAACCCTTGACTAGAGCAAGATCACTCATGGAACACACCTAGTAGATACCTTCCAACACCACGTAGGCGGGCCGTGCTGCAACCATGGCCTCAACAGGGACTCTGGTTCCCCGGATAGCAGTAGAGGCCAAGATCCTCAGGCACACACCATTGTAGATCTTCATCAGCTACTGGTACTCTGCATTTAGGAAGGTGCAAGTTTGTTGTCACAACCGAGTGGTCCACAGTCACCTTACCTTGTCATGCTTGCTGCTCGTAATGATGCTTGCCGAGAAGCCTTGTTAGAGTGTGATGAGGAGGGACGTGGCAATAATGCTGGCTAGATGAGTAACAATTTCATACTATTTGTTGTTTTCTATGTCCTGTACTAAACTTCCAACAGAGGCACAGTGTTTTCTGGCCCCTTGCTGAGTATCGACGGTAAGTCGTGAGGCAAGAGGTACCTAGATTGTTGACTGCGGTGCCATCCATCACATGACCTGTAATCACAATGCCTTTGTCATTCTCGCTCCTGTTGGATCTTTTTGATTAGTTCAAACGGGATCTGACCAGTCATTTCCTGTCGAGGGTGTCAGGCTTGCGCAACTTGATGGTCCACTTGATCAGATGACTTGCATTTCTGATGTGCTCTTTGTCCCTGTTCTTGAGCTCAGTCTTCTCTCAGTTTCTGCATGCACCTCGATGCATCTTTCTGAAGATTACTTAGCTTACTATGCCATGGTGAGTGCTTGTGACACTTGTTATAGAGTGCTCCGTGCCTTTGTTGTAGATGATCTCCATCATGTTGCTCACTCTGCTTCCTTTTCTACTCCCCTTCATCCCTAGCTATGCATATGTTTTTCACTGGTGTTTTCTCTCCTGAGCACAAACATTTTCTACATAATCAGCTTTTCCATGTGAGCTCTGGCATTGTGTCCAGGCTCAGTTGGACACAGCCAACCCTCGGTCTTGATGCTGTTTCATCAGAGAGGCTTCCCAGGACCGACTTCCTCTTCTACACTCGGAGAAAGATGTATCCTTGTACTTACCCTGACTCCACCTCCCGGGCACGACGCCCATTGCAGCTGGTCCACTTGGACCTTCTCGACCCTCTTCCAGTAGAGTCTCTCTTAGATTGGGGCTGATACATCCTTAACATGAGTGACAACTTCACCCGGATGTTGTGGGTGTAAATCCTCTTCCGCAAGAGTGATGCCGCCCTTTCAATGCGCCTATGGCTTGTGATGGCTGAATGTTTATCTCATCTCACATTCCACATGTTTGGATTAGATAATGGAGGTGAATTGTAGGGCGAGATGGATTCTTGCATTCGTGAGCACTGTAATTTCACCAGATCTCTTCCCTTGCTATGTCCTAGTAGAGCTGTGTATCATAGCATTGGAACCACACCATGGAGGATGTGGTTTTTTCCATGCAGTCTGAATCTTTTGTTTTGACATGACGTGGGTCTAGAACAGCGTGCCACATGGTCCTTTGCCGGACCATGTCATGTCATAGGAGCTTCATTTTGGCCATCATGCCGAACTTCATCTTCCTCGCATCTTGGACTCTCAAGCTTTTGTGTGGTACACAAAGGACCAGCAGAAGTCCAAGGTCTCATCACAGGGCCGCATGTGTGCCCTTCTCAGAATCTCCCCATGGTTAAAGGCCAGGAGGTTTTGGAACCCTTCTCGCCATCATATCATCGAGTCTCAAGATGCCCTCTTCATTTAGTCTCTCACTTACCGAGACCTATCGAACATTCTGTCAATAGCAACGACCACGTTCCTACATGTAGTCCAGTCTTTGGCCAATGATCATCCGCCATCATGTCTATGATTCCAGTGGCCGTGTTAGTCCACACTGGAATACCTAGCCCTATTCCTGTGTCTGTTCCTGCCGGCACACCTGATCCTGTAACTGCGTCAGCTCCCATTGTAGTGTTATCCTGTGCTTTCTTCAGCACTCATGGGCACACATACATCTGTGCCTGTGTTAATCCGCTTTGGCACATCTGATCCCGTGCGTGATTCAATCTCCACAGGCACACCTAATCCTATGCCTGCGTCGGTCCCTACTGACGTACCTGGCTTTGTGTCTGTGTCCGTCCCTCTGTTTACCCCTCTGTGCAAGCTTGTCAATTCCCCTGTGCCCTTCCAAGTGTCTCCTGTAGCTGCACCCTTCCCACCTGCTTCGAGTCTGTAGCTTTTGTGGCTGCGTCGCAGCCGCTTGCTCAACAGGTCAAGGTGTACCTTGGCCTCAGGATTCTCTCGCAAGCCCGGTGGTCATCTGCGATGACTGCCCTCCATGGCTCAGCGAGTGGCTCACTCGGTGCCTAGATTATGTACTCGTAGTGTAGAGAGTGGCAAGCCTGGCATAAAGGCTCTTGGCCATAGTGTTCAGGCGGACTACACTGAGGTGTGCCTAACATGCCCTACTGGCCACGAGATGGTCTTTCATGAATTATAAGTCACTTGTGATGTTGTAGCTGGCCTTGTTGTGGTCATATTCACATCAGACGCGTGTGTTCTGTTGAGCCAAGTTCCCCCTCGATAGTGCCTGATCTAGGCACGTTGAAAGAATCATTCTTGGTGAATGACATGTCATTGTAGTGAGTGACATGTGAGAATGAGCTCAGAGTCATTTGATTGCATGGTGTCTACGAGCTTGTTGACCTTGTACCTCGGCGGAAGGCCGTACAGGCCAAGTAGGTCTTACACCAGAAGATGAAGCCTAACAACTCATTGGGTCACTACAAGGCTTTCATTATTGCCAAGGGATTCTCACAGGTCAAGGGTGTTGAATTCATCAACACCTTTGTACCCGTTGGTCATATGATCACAGTTTGTACTCTGTTTGGCATCGTTGCTCAGCACAGCTAGGAGCTACACAAGATGGATGTGAACAAGGCGTTCCTCCATGACACTACAGAGGAAGAGATCTACAAGTCCAGCCATCTAGCTTGGAGGTTGGTGACAAGGTCTGGCGCTTGTGAAAGGCATTTTACGGCCTCAAGCAGTCATCCCAATGCTAGAACCAGGAGGGCACTAGCACAGAGACTTGTGGAGGCTATGTTTAGAGCAACATCAATCGGTCCTTTTTCCTCTGTCAGAAAGTTGAGCACTTTACCGCCATCCTCGTCTATGTTGAAGACATCCTGATTGTGTCTCCTTCGATGGAATCTGGAAAGGAGGCTAAGGCGGTCCTCTAGGATGCTTAGAGGATGAAGGACCTTGGTCCTGCATCTACATTCTTTTGGATGAAGATCGTGTGTTACCGCTGGTGGTGGACACTCTTTCTTCACTAGGTACACTATCCTCACGTTTTAAGGGAGAGTGTTTTTGGACTCCTCGGTGTTCTTCCCACATCCTGCACACCCATCACACCTGATGGAAAAGATGTCTTCAAGGTCGATGATCTAGGAGAGCTAGAAGAGACAATGGATGTGACCCTGTACTTGCGCTTTGTCGGCTCTCTGATGTACTTGGTCATGGCCACTCACCCTGAAATTTCCTGTGTCATGAGCCTCCTTGCATAGTTCTCGGAATCCCCTTGAGTGAATGCCCTTGTTGCACCTATGCGAGTAGTGCAGTGCGTGGTTTCCATGCCGTACCTCTGAATTTTCTTTTATTGGCAATGTTCGGTGGTAGTCATTGGCTACACGGACATTGGCTGGACCTGGAACCCCAAAGGGCACAGTCGCACATGCTATGAGTTTACGTTGGGTGATACTGTTGTATCATGGGACAGTGGCAGGGCTGCATTGCACATGGCTTGTCATGAGCAGAGTATGGCAATACTGCTTGTTTGTGAGGTACGTCGGTTCTGTGCTGTTAGAAAATGAGTTCTTGTGCGATTTCTGAAAACTCTGGTGTGTTTCATGCACACACAAAATACATTTCTATTGAAGATCACTTTGTGAGTGATTTGGTGAGGAGACAGGTGATATCCGTCATCTCGGTCAGCGCAGATATGCAGCAGACTAACTACCTGCAAGTAAAAAAAAAGTGTTAGAATTTTACATTGAACTTTGAACGAGCAAGCACAAGATTCTATGACCAACCTTCCAAGAAGCTTGATTTATACACATACGCTATTATACACACAAAAAGAGCGTTTAACTTTTTTTGGACCATACCTTGCACTTGGAGTGAAAATCTTGAAAACATCCATTGCCTTTGAAGGCAGGGCTGCATTTTGGAGATTCTTTGATTTCCTCTTTGTTCCAAATCTGGTGGCCAATATTCTTTCACTTTCTTGGCCAAACAAAAGCTGCCGCATCTATATCAGAAATGGAGAAAAACAGTGGCACAACCCTACACACTGAAGCAGATCCAGGAACTGTTGAAGCGGCGTCGGAAACGGTAACTGCTAGCAGATCCACACCTTTAACAGATGGCCTTGCTATTATCTGACATCAGCATCTTGGTCATGTGGGTACTTGCATACTGTAGAATATGTCTCAAAAGGAAATGGTTCATAACCTCCCAGCCAGTCTCACCAAGACAAATTCCAGCTGCTGTGAAGGTTGTCTATTTGGCAAGCAACATAAAGAGCCTTTAAAAAGTTATTAAGAAAGCAGCACTCTGAAGACATTGTGTGTTTGTACTATTGAACAATATACGCATCATGTTTGGGTTCACTTCCTCCGTCATAAACCCGAACTTCCAGAACAGATCATTACATGGGCACGAAAGCTGGAGAATGAAGCTGAAAACATGATACAGGCTTTTTGGCCTGATAATGGAGGTGAGTTGGTAAATGCCACCCAAGATAAGGCGGCAGCAAGGCTAGATGTTGATGATGCTAAAGCTACCTTGGCTTTGGCTTTGAATGATGCTATGATTGGCTACAAGCCTTGGTGTTGATGATGCCAAAGCTTTTCCATCATGGCATCATTCAAAGCCATAGCTCGTGGCTACCTCCAAACTCTAGACATCAACTACTCTGACATGTTTTTCCCCGTCACAAAGCACTATTCTATCGTATCGTTATCACACTTGCTGCTCATAAATGGGGGAACCTTCACCAAATTGGAAATCTGGAAGGAGAGTTGTACATGACACAGCCTGAAAATTGTGTGCAGCCGGGGGGTGGAAAGCAAAGTTCATTGGCTGCTCAAATCGCTCTACAGCCTTGCATAGGTGCCATGTCAGTGGAACAGAAAAATCCATGAGTTCATGTTGAGACAGCAGCTTCAACAACTCCATGTTATCAAGTGTAATACAAAGGTAACTTCAACAGCCTTGATATTCTTATCTATGTTTAAGATCTAGTACTTTTTGAGAAATTGTTGTCTACAATGAGAAGATTCAAGCTCTCTGATGCATTTTAAATGAGAGACTTGGGGCTTATGATATTTTACATAGGACTTCAGATTCATCATGCCAGGAAACCCTCAGTGGTTATGCTTTCACAGAACACCTATATCACTCGGATGGCAAAAGAAAAAATGTTTGGGATAGCCTCATCCTACCAACACTGTGCTCAATGTGGATCATTGCCTGACATGGCCAGTGACTCCTGGGATGTTGGCCGATACAGCTGCAAGACTTATGCTAGCCTTGGGGGTTCACTCATGTAAGGTAAGTTGGAGCAAGACCCAGGCTCACTTATCCACTGGGTATCTTGAGATAATGCTAAACAAATCCCACTACAGATCATGCTACTACAGCCAAGAGCTGCGTGAAGTATCTCAAGTGCCACACAGACCTGAGCATTTAGTACTCTCATGAAAAGCTGATGCTTGTTGGTGTTTCAGATACCGATGGTTCCGGTAACAAGACCAAAAAAAAGTCAAATCATGACTACGTTTTTACCCTCAATGGAAGACCAATAAGTTGGTGCTCAAAGAAAAGGCCAGTATCTGCGGTGCCATCTCTAGAGGCAGAGCACATAGCTGCCAGTGAAGCAACGCAATGGGCAACATGGCTGCACATGTTTCTTGGGAATTTTGGTTTTGAGCAGCTGGAACCGACAATGATGTCTTGCAAGAACCAGGGGAAAATCTCCTTGAGTGAAGACCCTGTTTTACATGATCAAACTAAACACGTGATTTGAAAGTACCATTGCATTTGAGATCCAGTGGCTGAAGGTGACGTAAAACTGGAATTTGTTGGAACCGAAAAGCAGGTGGAAGATATCTTGACAAAGGCACTTGAGAGGAAAGAATACGGTCTGTTGTATAAAAAAGTGGGAATGCACGATGCGGAAGGATCGAAAATTTCTGTTCACAGTGAGGGAGTGTGAGATAATATTTACATTGAAACACAGCTCAATCACTATGAATCATGAGACCATGGATGCAAGGATGGAGGACAAGCGAGTGTTGATGAATCATCATTTAATCGCACAGGAGGGACGGGACGTGGTAGAAATGAGGCACAGTCAATGAGGGGCCCTCTTTTCTCTCTTTGTTTTCTTGCTGTATTGTTCTTAGTGGTTTGGAGCCTATGGGTGGATGAGCTGAAAAGGGAAAAACATAGTATGTCCCAAGTGGAAAAGGGCACAAGGATAGAGGGCCAGGGGAAAGACGCCATTCCCTCACATGAATCCATCCAATACATACAAGTTCTGATCTGCGTTAGGTAAAAGGGTAATACGGCTCCTTGCCCAGCCCACCCTGCACCTGCTCATAAAGATAGCATGTATTTCCGGTGCTGTGAAAGTTTATTGGGACAAGATGAGGGTTGGTTAGGTTGCTGATGTGGAAAACCTGAACAACATAGAGTGTTGAAATGGACTGCACAAGGAGTCTGGCACCCCAGCGGAAAGCTTATGATAGCTGATCTTATGATTGATTGCTTGACTGCAATCCATGGCTGCAGACCTCGGAGCATAACAGCATCAACGGTACATGAAGAAGAAACAAATGAAAGGGACGATCGAAAGGTGAAAGGGGGGAAAGGGGAGCTGTCAAACAAGAAACTTTGCACTCAATATCTGATATGTGTCTTGCACTGTGCGCTGTACGTGGTGTGCCAGGCAAGCATATGTGCAAGCCGAACAGCTCCTCCATTGAAACTTTTGACTATTTTGTTCCTCTTTGGACCATTCAGTTTGATGTGTTAAACCAGGGAAAAAAATCTACACTCGTATCGATTCTATAAGAAGTGATTTATTCGGCACGTGTGGTGTCTCTGGTGAGTGTATCACCTGTGTTCAACATCTATAATGTAATTGGATGTACCATTCTATTTTTACTTTAAGAACGGTTCAACAATGTAAATTTTAACCAGAGGATGAGATAGATAGATAGACAGACAAAAAGACAGACAGACAGACAGACAGACAGACAGACAGACAGACAGACAGACAGACAGACAAACAGACAGACATATAGATAGATAGATAGATAGATAGATAGATAGATAGATAGATAGATAGATAGATAGATAGATAGATAGATAGATAGATAGATAGATAGATAGATAGATAGATAGATAGAAAGATGGATGGATGGATGGATGGATGGATGGATGGATGGATGGATGGATGGATGGATGGGT
>SZWC01011669.1:4147-32899 GCA_023375785.1 Penium margaritaceum | reverse complement strand
CACAGGCATACACACATGCACGTATGCATGCACGCACACACACACACACACACACACACACACACACACTCCTTGGCAGTGCAGGACACCATAGTCGTGAAATTCTTCAAACCAAAAGCCTTGGCAACATGGGCTGCCCGCACATACTCAGGACCTTCGGGCTCGGGCCTCATATGATGGTGGTCTCAATGAGATATGTTGAGAAATCTGTGGTAGCGGTTGGATGTTTCGTTTGGACGTGATTTCACATGATGGAAAACAGCCACTGCTCACTTCTTGTTAAGAGAGCAGTGGGCAGATTCAGATGCATGTTTTTCTGTGAGGGAATGGACTGCACAAATGCTGGCAGTCACATCTCTTCACTTTTCATCCTAAACATGTTTCCTACTCAGGCGGTTTGCAAAACATACGCAGTGATGAGTGGTTGGATGGACACAACAAAGGTATTTGCATGCCTGAAATTCCACAATTTGCACACTGTGAAAGAGTGTTCAATGCAAAATCAATGTTCCAATATGATGTGGACAATCTTTCAATCCTGGGTGGCAGTATGTAGTGAGAGATGTGCTGCAGTACAACCGGAGGAACCTGCACGGCTGTAGAATCAGTCAGGGAGCGCGGGTACTCAGTTGCAGACATTGGCAGGACAAACAAGATAAGAGATACCCCATCTTTCTTCTGTCCAGGTTAAAATCTGGGAGGTAGTTCGTGCATTTGACCCTGGATAGAGAAGGCAGACTGCCTTCTTCTTCAATTGAAGCACGTTTTCAATTGAGTGTCTCGAAGTTTTCTGGCACTCAACAATTGATCTCCACGCAATGGCAGTCTAGATCACCTGTGCACTTGAACTCTGTTCTGGCCGGGCTAAGTCAAGGAGAGAAGACGTGGGGTAGGGAGTCACAGACAAGGGGCAATCGGACATCGTCAGGGGAAGGTTTAAAGTGTGAGAGACAAAAATTGTTGTGTGGCTACCACCAGAGTGCGTCAATCGTGGTCGTTCCACCTTGATGTGAACCTTCACCTCTCTCACTACAGCAGAGGGAAGATGAATACTCAAAAGCAATCTCCGCCACTTATTCAGTGTCTGCTGTTCACAGTCCAGAACAACATGGGGAGGGGTTCTCAAAGCAATCTCATGGAAACTCTTCAATGGAGGATTCATCACACATCGGACAGGAAAAATGGAGAAGTCCTACTGTCCACAAATTGAGATTTACAAGTAGCAGGACTGTCGCCTGCCCATAGGACATGTACACCCGGAAACCAGCGCTGTCAATCCACAATCACTCCTCGAAGTTAATCCCGTTCCTCTCCACCGCCTTGTCGAGCAACCATTCTCATCTCACCCAACCTCACTTGTCCCGAGGCTCCAAGTCCGAAACGTAGGGCTCCCTCGCCTTCATGCCATCAGGCTTGTCCACAATGCCTCCCCGGGTGTACGTCGGCAGCCTGTCAAGCTCCTCCTTGTCAAAGGGGTTGCGCGGCACACCATCACCAAGGTTGGGTGGGGCCTTGGCAAAGTCGGGAGGGTAGTTGACTATGACGTAGCCGCCGAGAAGGCCACCGACAAGGAGGAAGGAGAGGCCGGCGAGGGCAGGGAACCGGACAGCGATGGGGTCCAGACCGAGCTGGCCAAAGACACCCTTGCCCGTGAGGACCTCCATTGTAAGAGCGCTCTGCAGACAAAGGGGCGCCCAGTGGAAGAGTCAGTGGGGGTTGATAGGAGGCGGTGGACACCAGATGAAACAAGAAAATCCGGCACAAGATCGCTTGGAAGTTATTGAAGTCATTTAGAAAGTACTTCCAGTGCATAGAGTGTAAAGCTGAGGACAAGACAGAGAGAGAAGCTGTGAGGGGCATGAGAGGGAGAAGTAGGTAGATTCAGGAAGGACCAGAAAGCATGGCTTGGTTGGGGCACAGGTTGCTGGTGAATGGTGCCGGAAGATGTGGGGGGAGGGGGGGGGGGGGGGGAGGGGGGGGGGGGGGGGAGGGGGGGGGGGGGGGGAGGGGGGGGGGGGGGGGAGGGGGGGGGGGGGGGGGGGAGATACTAACATCTGTGGTGGTCCAGGGGGGGCAGAGGGAGGGGAGGGGATCGGGGGGGGGGGAGGGGGGGGGGGGGGGGGGGAGATACTAACATCTGTGGTGGTCCAGGGGGGGCAGAGGGAGGGGAGGGGATCGGGGGGGGGGGAGGGAGGGGGGGGGGAAGAGTAGAAGGGAGGGGGGAAAGGGTCGGAGGGGAGGGGGGAAAGTGTACAAGGGAAGGGGGGCAAGGACATGAGGGACAAGGACATGAGGGAGGGGAGGGAAAGGGTAGGAGGGGGGGGGGGAAGGGTAGGAGGCAGAGAGGGGGGGAAAGGGCAGGAGGGAAGGGGCAAAGGGGACTCACTGCGAAGCCGATCATGGCAAGACGGCCCACGTTGAGCTCTTGCCTGGGTCCGAACCCAAACCAGGCTCCCCTGTTGCCCTTGCCAAAATCAGGAGGCGTCTGCAAGGGAGGAGGCGGGGTCGCCCCACCTGCCTCTGCCATGGCCCTTGCCAAGTGCTTTGACCTCTGTGCAACAGACTGTGACTTTGCCTGTGGCCACAAGCTCCGTGTGGTGAGAGCGTGTCCCCTGAATGGAGACGTGAGCTGTGTGTTTGCAGCACCTGCAGCGGAGTATGAGGAGCAGAGAGAGGAAGATAAGAGAGAGGGTCCCACATGCATACGTGCATACGGATGCACGCATATACACACACGCCAACACACACTTTGAACCTCCGGCAGTTCAGGGGGTTGGGGGGTTGAGGGAGGAAGGGAATAGCAGAGAGGGGCAGAGGGAGGGTGAGAAGGAGAGGAGGGGAGGAGGAGAAGGAGACAGGGGTAGGGAGAGCGAGAGAGGGGGGATAAGAAGGAGACAGGTGTAGGGAGATCGAGAGAGGGGGGAAAGGAGGGAGGGAGGGAGAGAGAGAGAGAGAGAGAGAGAGAGAGAGAGAGAGAGAGAGAGAGAGAGAGAGAGAGAGAGAGAGAGAGAGAGAGAGAGAGAGAGAGAGAGAGAGAGAGAGAGAGAGAGAGAGAGAGAGAGAGAGAGAGAGAGAGAGAGAGAGAGAGAGAGAGAGAGAGAGAGAGAGAGAGAGAGAGAGAGAGAGAGAGAGAGAGAGAGAGAGAGAGAGAGAGAGAGAGAGAGAGAGAGAGAGAGAGAGAGAGAGAGAGAGAGAGAGAGAGAGAGAGAGAGAGAGAGAGAGAGAGAGAGAGAGAGAGAGAGAGAGAGAGAGAGAGAGAGAGAGAGAGAGAGAGAGAGAGAGAGAGAGAGAGAGAGAGAGAGAGAGAGAGAGAGAGAGAGAGAGAGAGAGAGAGAGAGAGAGAGAGAGAGAGAGAGAGAGAGAGAGAGAGAGAGAGAGAGAGAGAGAGAGAGAGAGAGAGAGAGAGAGAGAGAGAGAGAGAGAGAGAGAGAGAGAGAGAGAGAGAGAGAGAGAGAGAGAGAGAGAGAGAGAGAGAGAGAGAGAGAGAGAGAGAGAGAGAGAGAGAGAGAGAGAGAGAGAGAGAGAGAGAGAGAGAGAGAGAGAGAGAGAGAGAGAGAGAGAGAGAGAGAGAGAGAGAGAGAGAGAGAGAGAGAGAGAGAGAGAGAGAGAGAGAGAGAGAGAGAGAGAGAGAGAGAGAGAGAGAGAGAGAGAGAGAGAGAGAGAGAGAGAGAGAGAGAGAGAGAGAGAGAGAGAGAGAGAGAGAGAGAGAGAGAGAGAGAGAGAGAGAGAGAGAGAGAGAGAGAGAGAGAGAGAGAGAGAGAGAGAGAGAGAGAGAGAGAGAGAGAGAGAGAGAGAGAGAGAGAGAGAGAGAGAGAGAGAGAGAGAGAGAGAGAGAGAGAGAGAGAGAGAGAGAGAGAGAGAGAGAGAGAGAGAGAGAGAGAGAGAGAGAGAGAGAGAGAGAGAGAGAGAGAGAGAGAGAGAGAGAGAGAGAGAGAGAGAGAGAGAGAGAGAGAGAGAGAGAGAGAGAGAGAGAGAGAGAGAGAGAGAGAGAGAGAGAGAGAGAGAGAGAGAGAGAGAGAGAGAGAGAGAGAGAGAGAGAGAGAGAGAGAGAGAGAGAGAGAGAGAGAGAGAGAGAGAGAGAGAGAGAGAGAGAGAGAGAGAGAGAGAGAGAGAGAGAGAGAGAGAGAGAGAGAGAGAGAGAGAGAGAGAGAGAGAGAGAGAGAGAGAGAGAGAGAGAGAGAGAGAGAGAGAGAGAGAGAGAGAGAGAGAGAGAGAGAGAGAGAGAGAGAGAGAGAGAGAGAGAGAGAGAGAGAGAGAGAGAGAGAGAGAGAGAGAGAGAGAGAGAGAGAGAGAGAGAGAGAGAGAGAGAGAGAGAGAGAGAGAGAGAGAGAGAGAGAGAGAGAGAGAGAGAGAGAGAGAGAGAGAGAGAGAGAGAGAGAGAGAGAGAGAGAGAGAGAGAGAGAGAGAGAGAGAGAGAGAGAGAGAGAGAGAGAGAGAGAGAGAGAGAGAGAGAGAGAGAGAGAGAGAGAGAGAGAGAGAGAGAGAGAGAGAGAGAGAGAGAGAGAGAGAGAGAGAGAGAGAGAGAGAGAGAGAGAGAGAGAGAGAGAGAGAGAGAGAGAGAGAGAGAGAGAGAGAGAGAGAGAGAGAGAGAGAGAGAGAGAGAGAGAGAGAGAGAGAGAGAGAGAGAGAGAGAGAGAGAGAGAGAGAGAGAGAGAGAGAGAGAGAGAGAGAGAGAGAGAGAGAGAGAGAGAGAGAGAGAGAGAGAGAGAGAGAGAGAGAGAGAGAGAGAGAGAGAGAGAGAGAGAGAGAGAGAGAGAGAGAGAGAGAGAGAGAGAGAGAGAGAGAGAGAGAGAGAGAGAGAGAGAGAGAGAGAGAGAGAGAGAGAGAGAGAGAGAGAGAGAGAGAGAGAGAGAGAGAGAGAGAGAGAGAGAGAGAGAGAGAGAGAGAGAGAGAGAGAGAGAGAGAGAGAGAGAGAGAGAGAGAGAGAGAGAGAGAGAGAGAGAGAGAGGGAGGGAGGGAGGGAGGGAGATAGAATGAGAGAGGGGAGGGGAGAAGAAGAGATGGGACGTAAGGGAGAGGGAGACAGACAGGAGGAGAGGGGGAGATGAGGAGAGGGCGAGAGACTCAGTGCTTGGCTGCAGGCGACTGGAATCGCAGGTATCTCTTTCTTAGTCTGGAGCGACGATACATTGGCATTCGGCAGAGAGGCCTAGAGATGCGTGACAGCAGAACCCCTCATGAACCCGGTTGATCGGTCGACCAGTGGTGTGGCAACGAAGTCAGTCAGCTAGCGTCACTCGCGCGGGTTCTATTTTTCACAGATGCACAGCGCATACTGACGTGTTCTGAGAGAGGGCGGTACGGGACATCGTCGTGCCCGCCACTTCTCACAGGTTTCACCAGACGTAACGATCAGGTGAAGAATCAATCGACGCTGATAGGTCGGTGTCAACGTTGGAGCACCATTACAATGTTCGTGGCAATGGACAATTGTTTCCGCTTTCATGTGTTCATGTACTTCATGAGACTTACCTAGGAGAAGAAAAGGGAATCTCTCGTCAGGAAGTGACACGAAGAGTGAGAAATGAAGAGGAGAACGAGGGAGAAGAGGTTGCTGAGGGGTAGAGGATGAAAAGGGGATGGGGTGGGGGGCGCGCGGAGGGGAGTAGTGAGAGGATGGGGGAGGGCAGGGGAAGAGCAAGATACGGTGAAGGCTGGACGAGGAGTGGGGTTGACATGACGTGTGCGACAGACGACAAGGAAAGGAATGTGACGTAGTTGGCAACTACCTGGACCCAGCAGGTGTGCCACGCAGACAAAGAAGGATGAAAACTAGGAAGCTTACGGAGGGGATCAGCAAATCCTGAAGACTCACACCTTTCAAGCACTGGATCAGTTATGCACAAGCATTCGCCACAATGCCTGCATCTTTGGGTGGGTACTTCATTCAGATTCTGGCCGTGAACGACATGTTGCAGGCCGCGCACATGCGGCGGGGCACAGACACCGCCTCTGAAAAAAAATTGACACAACCTCGACAGCACGTCTGCCGTAGAAAAGTGCGACTCTATCATCCGTCGCAGTTCTGTTTTCAGCCAGTGGCGCAAAAACAACTGAGTTTCTCTCTCCAGTCACCCTCTTCGAACCTCACCTGCGCTACGAATAGCTGATGACACGTGTGCCATTGCGGTCAAGGTTGCCATAGTTCGGTAGTGTGCTGCTGCAATGTCAGCGATGTGATGCTGCGATCTCGACGAGGCTTTCAGAAGGGTACGTAAGGGTGAGCAAGATCGTCGTGGATACTGCCTTAATGATAATGCAACGAAGGTATTTGCCTTCCGAATGTCAATAACATGGTCTCCGGAAGAAGGTGACAACATCTTTGTGGTGGCGCTGGACGAACTCGACGCGCACTCTGCGCGGCGCAGCATGCGCTCCACTCCGGAAGCCGCAGCGTCACACGGACGCATGGATGGATGGAGGCCGTGTTCGAAAAGAATGGGGAGGGTGTTTTCCGCACAAGCGCCACGTGCGACGGAGGCGACGAATCGCCACAAAATGTTTTGGCTGCGAAAAAGTAAGAGTCTGTGGTCCCACTTCTCGCTGGATGACCATGTCGACCAGCGTATCTTGCCCTATTCCGGAAAAGAACTTTTTCCAGGAGAAGAGTACGTCTATCGTCGCTTCAGAGCGGATACAAACCGTTCGAGTCTCCATCGAATATACTTCGGGAAAATATGCTGTCAAGAGCGGAAGCGGTTATGGATCGGAGGGCGAAACCCTCAACAAAACGGAAACACGAGCCTTAGACGGCGCAGTCACAGAAACCATTGCAAAGCGGCGGAGGGGGTACAGGACCGATACCTTTACGACTCAATAGCGAGCGATGGTCGAGATGTTGGCACATATGCAACCACGTCGCCTTCCAGCCACTTGCCATTTCGTAAAAAAACGGAGGGCATTGAGCCATCAAACGCAAATCATCGAACGATCAAACTATGCATATTTCTAAAAGTCAGTCACATTGGATTGAACCCTGCGGAATCTCGGGACTGCCGTGGGGCAGGCCCTGTGGTTCACGGCCACAAGTTTCGGCCTGCGGGCGTCGTTTCGAGCACGTGACGTCGAGCCGAAAGCAAGGCGACGTGGCCGTCCAACGAGCTCCATGGACCGAGGGGACACTTTTGGGTCCACGAACCTTCACCGCGCGGACGCAAATGCACTCACTAAGGTTTGCGCAAGGGGTCGTCCCGAGTTTTTCCAACCACCGATCGACAAGGACCAAGGCAATGGGCCTACATGACTACCAACACAACACCTGGTTCCGACCCCATTACAACCAGCCTAGATTATCCGTTCAAATTAATCAAAATAAGTAACATATAAAATTATTTTCATATGAAAAAATCAAAGAAAAAATTTTCAAGATAAAATGTGAAACTATTTTCTCTATATCGAGCATCCATTCACATAAAGCTTTCAATAAGGTTGTTCACCTCTAAATTTTATACTTTGATTTTTTTATGGTTATTAATAATAAATGAGAGAAATGATTCGAGGTGATGGGAAACAAGAAATGCACACCTTCTAAATTCTTTTGAGTCATTACGCTTTGTTGTGTTCACATGGTGTGGTGGGTTATTGGAGAACTTGACACATGGATAAATCCATTTTTTAAATAAAATGATAATTCTCCCAATATCATTCCATTGAGTTTGAACATACCTTATTACAAATGAAAACATTTATCTGACATGAAGGCCAAACATAACAAACCTGGCAAAATGTATGCCACTTTGTTACGTCACCTAGACCATCGTCAGAGTTCCGTAAAGGAATGACGCGTCCTCAAGATGAAAAAGCGGATATATTCCCCAAACTACGCTCGACTGGACGGCAAGGGGGATTCCTCCCCGACCAGCACTGCAAGTTGGAAGCTTTGAAGAAGCTTATGGTTTGCAGGTGGGCGACCGGATAGTGCCTCACACTATCCATACGCTGCTTGGAGTCTTGCAACTTCCATGGGCGGAACACGAGCCCAACGCAGATACTCGCGATGGGCTCATTAGGGCTTGCGCTGTCCCATTGGGCATGACATAATGCGACATCTCAAGGACCCACACCCATCAAGGGGCCCCTCACAAGGTCCCTCGCCATGACGAGGGGGCTCGCGAGGGACCACCGACGGGTTTCCCGACGAAACCACTGAGCTAAGTGCCACCTCTACTAGGTGGTGTGGCAATCACGTTTTCATAAATGTGTTGGGCACGCCATCGGACGAGAAGCGTCGAGGGGTGACAAGGTACCCCTGCACACGCGAAGATATTTTGCCACCACCTCCCCATCCATAATCACGTCGAAAACTTATAGTTTAACAAGTTGACTTGACGAGGGCTCGCGAGGGACCACCGACGTGGGTTTCCACGTCGAGAACATGGTATAGTTTAACAAGTTGACTTGACGAGGGAAATGTATCTAGTGGAGGTGCATCAACCTGCTGACAAAATGGACAGATACAATAATACCCTCCATCCTCCCTCTAGAGTTATCTTATGAAAATAATGGACTCAGCGGTAGGACCTTGGTCGGAGCATACTTTTGAGAGGAGTCATTCGTGAGAAACTCCAGTTCACAACAACGTTAACCTCTACGACCATCCTGAGTGATTGCCATGAGCAATCGCGTCCCGAGGGCTCACATACCAAGAGAGGCTCACACCCCATTCAATCACCGTGTTCCATTGGTGTATATGAGGTACTCATCACCCTTGGTGACTTAGTCGCTGGACGACCTTGAACACGCTCTGTCCCCGTTATGAGGCTGTCGTCGCCATCCCATTCCTCCTCACCCAAGTTCGACGGAGCACATTGATCGGCCGACGGTTCCACCATCCTTAGAATGGCGCAAGAGCAGAAGAGCAGGCAGTTTCTGGCAAAAAAGTTCGCAGCCGCGTTTGCGTCCGCATGCCATGCTGTCGCGTTGCACAATGACTGCATCCGGCCACTTTCTTCTGAAAAATACCCAGGCTTTGAAGAGGCGTTGCATGTAGCATATGGATTTCAACTCTGCATGCAGTACGTCGTTGGAAAGAACAAGAGACAAACTCTCCAAAACCATGTCAGTCGCTTTTTTTTCACATCATAGTTGGCCGCTACAAACCAGGGACCAAAACCCCCAAACAGGTTGGTGTCCTATTTCAGCCAACAAAGAAGAATTTTTCATCAAAATTTCAGGGGAAGCACTGCCAAACCTATTTCCAGATTTTTTTTGCCATGATTTCATGCTTTTCCCTTTCTTTGAACTTCATTTCATGAGCATGAGGTAAAAGAGGGGGATATGTGCACTTTTTTGTTTAGAAAGGACGTGGAGATAGTGGGAAACTATTCCATCCGGCTTACCTTAGCCAAGATTGCTTGAAATCATTAAAAGAGATTGCTGGTACATCCGTAATCTACTTACCACCACACTCTCAATTAAACTCTCATCCCCCCTCCCTTCCCTTCCCCCCCCCCCCCTTCAACCCTCCTCTGAAGTCATGGTGGGAGGTGACCTCCTCATGTCCGTGGCAAGAGGAGGCCCTCCAAAAACCCTAGAAAAGGAGAGTAGCCTAAGCTCATCCGAGAATTGTGCAACCCGCATGATGTCAGCGGCAAAGAGAGCTTGTGGGACGAGTACCAGTCATGCCGCATCGGCCGCTTTCGCAAATGTGACATTTGGTGGGAGCTCTGCCACTAAGGACAGCGTGAAGAGGAATGAGGAATCCAAGGAGGCGTCATCAGATTTCAAATTATTGGAAAATAATTTTAGGACATGCAGGCCCATGCAAGCACGAACATGAGCTCTATGTGTGAGTGCAATGCAAGACGGCAAGAATTTGGCCAAGTCTGGAACGTTGAATATAAAGAACAAGGAGAATTTACAAATGAGCCCCTAGCGGGCTTATATAGGGGCACCGGCAGCTAACCGCACCGGGCCCCGTCACCCCTGCTGAACCCAAATGAGTCAACAGGGAGAACACACTGCATACACCACGAGACTAACAAAGGTAGTCTCCTCGAGGCACCGGAACAACTGTCTGAGTGCCCGGGTCTCGACCACCGAGAAAATCGGAGCAGTGCCAAAACATCATGGAATCAACGTCCAGACATCACAGAGGGGCTTTTCGAACATCGGAAGCCCCACAATAGCCATCGGGTCTCCTCGTCGCACCGGTACAGTCAACCGGGTGCGCGGGTCTGAACCCACCGAGAAAACTCTCCTACCTCCTGACAAGCCCACATGGCTGCTGGAACGCATCGACCGCGTCTCGCCGGCACTGTCGTAGGNAAGGTGGTCTCCTCGAGGCACCGGAACAACTGTCCGAGTGCCCGGGTCTCGACCACCGAGAAAATCGGAGCAGTGCCAAAACATCATGGAATCAACGTCCAGACATCACAGAGGGGCTTTTCGAACATCGGAAGCCCCACAATAGCCATCGGGTCTCCTCGTCGCACCGGTACAGTCAACCGGGTGCGCGGGTCTGAACCCACCGAGAAAACTCTCCTACCTCCTGACAAGCCCACATGGCTGCTGGAACGCATCGACCGCGTCTCGCCGGCACTGTCGTAGGTGCTGGAGAAGTCTCGGTGCAGTCCGGAGGCCCGTCGTGTCGTCACGCCCTCCCCTGCCATATACCCCGAATGTGGGTATATCGGTAAACTAGCAGTGTCGGTCGTGACGGGTGGAAGCCACACAAACCAACACTCCACACATTGGCGAGACGGCGGAGGGCCTTGCTAGTGCCGCCGATGTAGCAGACGTGGTGGGCATAAAACGTGTTGTCGTAGAGGGCGAAGATACTAACGTTGGAGCAGATGACGACCATCCCTCCTTGGAGGCACAAGATGAAGAGGACGATGATCCTCTCAAGGGCATTGACATTGCCACCTTGGTTGTGGTCAGCCACCTCTTGGACGAGAAAAATGGTGACTTTCACACGGTGGAAATTGTTAGGGCTTCAGCACTAGCAAAGAGGAACGGTGGCCCTAAGCCACGTGCTGGTCATACATCTCGTGGCGCGGACCCGGATGGCATAGTAGTAGGTGGTAATGGGAGGAACACGATGCACATAAGTATGGGGAATGTGGGTGGGGTTAGAAGATTGTACTATGTTGTGGATGGATTGATGAGCTTTGTGGGTTCCCTGAGTTCTGTGGGGAGGGGTGTTGTGTTGGAGGTCTATCCGGGAGTTTTGTGAAGAAGATGACAGGGATGGGTTTCAGGGTGTGTTGAATCTTGTGCTAAGCCTGGATTTTGAGGAGGTTCCAGAGGGTGGGGAAGATTGTGGACAGGGGGAGGTTGTAGATGCATTGACAGCGGTGAAGTTGCCAATCAGAAAGAAGAAAAGAGCAGGGAGATAGGGTGGGGGGGAGACAGAACGTGTGAATGAGAAGAGACATGTGGTAGAATTGATATTGTGCCGTTCTGTGTGTCTTGGGGAAGGCACGCTGTCAATGGAGGGTGAGGGATGAGTGGGGTTTTCATGCCCATTTTTATTGTCGTGGAGTCTAGGGATGAGGTCTTTCATTTGCATCTTCCTCCGCTTTTCTTTTTGTATTGCAGTTTGTTTGGTGCATTGGTGGGTGGGTGTGTAGGTTCTGCAGGCCTATATCCATGTGGCTGGTGTCTCGGAGTATGGTGGTATGGTTCAACTTACAGTCACCCCTAGGGGTGTGGTGTATGGATGTCGTAATAGAAAGAGGTTTGCTACACTGAGGTTGGTGGGTGAGGTTGATGAATGCTGCTGGAACTTTGGTTAGACAGCAAGAAAAGGGCCTGGATATTTGAGTGTGTGTCTAAGAGGATGGTATGAGAATTTGGTAGAGGTCACTTTTTTTTGTGAAGTCAGAATTCTTTTCATTCAGACAGAAATACTAGGCAGCAGGTTGGGGCAACAGCGTTGTTGATGCAGCATGCGGGCTTCCACGCTCGTTGCTTAAGTCTGCTGCCCCCTCAGTCTACTGCTCTAGAGACCCATTTCGGAAGCTTTGGGTTTGTAGCTCCAGAAAGCAACTGGAAACTGAAAGTAACTGATTAGCAATGAAGAATGAGCAACAATGGGAGACCCCTCCAAGTTCTAGCCCCCCCCCCACCAGTGTAGAACTTGTTACTCAGCTAACCAGCCAATCAGAAAATAGTCCTAGACCTATTTTCTGGCAGGCAGGGTTTTCTCGGTGAGCCCTGCCAGACGCCCGGCAGCCCAAAACCCGGGCGTCGTCCGTTTTGCCTGAAAAATGGACCATACTCTTATATCGACCCTGCAAACGCAATCGTGTGGTCAGAATTAGCTAGAAAAATAGCAGCAAAGAGTTATGGCTGCCCGAACCCCGGCCGTAGTTAGCCACGAGTACTATGCTAGCAAGCAAGTGAGTGGCAAGCGACAAAACACGCCATGGATCGGGGAAAGTTAGTAGTTGAGACACGAGTTAACAAGTAACAAGTGAGTGAGGTGGTGATAGCCAGTTGACCGGGCCACCCACGCGAGGCACTCGTTGTGGGGCCCGACCGCCACCCAGGGATCGAACCCGACCCTGGAGCGAGCGAGCTCGAGGCGGTTTCTCACACGCCGGCAAAAACCGGGCGTGTGGTCCTGAGGGATCAGCAACCCGGTTCACCACTCTAAGAACATGCAAGTATTCAACCAACTAACAAGCATGTAATCCTGCAAGTTTTATCCCCCATTTTGGCAGGTGAAGTTATTACTTAACTAAGGCTTGTGACAAGGCTGGTGCTGAAGCCACCACTTGGTAGCTTGATGGAGGCACCTCCACTGTGCACTTCATGCTGCACCACAGTCTTGCACCAGGGAGCCTTAGTCCAGTTCAATTACCTGCAGTGGTGAGGTGTGTGCATGAATGGAGACAAGAGGGCACTTGCGTGTGTTTGTGACAATAACCAACACTGCCCCATGACCCACAGACGAACAGGCCACACACACACAGAACAGAGAACGAGGAGAACATCATAGAATTCACATCAACCAGCGGCATCACGAGAGCGCAGCAAGCCAACAGCATGCACAGCTGCCTTGAACATTCCACTGCTGAGCGCTTTGGTAAGAAATTCTGCACGCTGTTGACGAGTGTCGACCCAGACAACCTGAACTTCCCCAGCGGCAATGCGCTCGCGTACAACGTGATGCTCAATGTTGATGTACTTAGTGCGAAAGTGATGCATGCCATCGTGCTCAGCAATCGCCTTCGCACTCTGGTTGTCACAAGGCAGGGTGATGCAATGAATGGGAACACGCAACTACTGCAACAGGCGGGACAGCTAAACACTCTCACACGTACCTGCACCTAGTGCCACATACTCTGCTTCACTAGAGCTTCTGGCAACACAACCCTATATTCCACTCTTCCAGGAGACAGCAGTCCCTCCGACAAGAAAGATGTAACCAGTGCGGCTGCGAGCATCTGTGTCATGTGCCCAGTCGCTGTCTGTGTAGCCGTCAACGACTACTGAGGGCTGAGCACGGTAGCGGAGTCCTACGCGTGCAGTGGACAACGCGTAGCGGACAACGCGCAGTGCGGCCTCGAGATGCTTCTGTTGAGGCTGCTGGGAGAACTGGGCAAGGAAATTGACCGCGAAGGCCACGTCCGCCCTAGTGGTGGTGGCGAGATACATGAGGGAGCCGACAACATTGAGGTAATCGGTGACGTTGACAGGCTCCCCCAGCTGTGTTGAGTCCAGTGACTTCAGCAGACGCTGACCTGCTGGAGTCATCGGTGTGGACGTGGTGGGGATGCCTGCGAGCAAAGGGGCAAAACGCTCCCCCAGTGTGCGTATGTACGCAGCCTGGTGCACATGGATGGTGCGACGCTGACGATCACGCTCAAGCTCCATCCCTAAAAACACCCGTGCAGGACCTAGATCCTTCATCTTGTATGCAGACTGCAGTAGGTCTTTCACAGACTGGACAACTGCCGGGCTGGGTGATGCGATGAGCAGGTCATCAACGTAGACCAACACCGCCACAAACGGCTCTGAGGGGGCGCTCAAGAAGAGCGCTGGATCAACCGTGCTGCGACGGTAATCTCCCCGCTCGAGAGTCGAGGAGATCTCTATGTTCCAACACCGCGACAACTGCTTGAGCCCATAGAGGGCTTTGCGCAGTCGCCAGACCTTGCTCGTGCCATCGGTGAAGCCCAGGGGCTGTATCATGTAGATCTCTTCATCGAGCTTCCCGTGCAGGAAGGCGTTGTTGACATCCATTTGCTCCAGTTCCCAGTCGTGCTGGGCGACGAGACTCAAAAGTGCTCGAGCAGTGGTATATCTCCCCACTGGTGCAATGGTCTCATCAAAGTCAACGCCGGGGATCTGGGAGAACCCCTTTGCTGTGAGACGTGCCTTGTACCGGTCGACTGTTCCATCGGGCTTTACCTTACGCCGAAGGACCCATCGGGCGGAGACTGCCTTGCAACCTGCAGGCAGATCCACTAGCTCAAAGACCCCATGGTCTTGGAGGGCTGTGAGCTCCTCCTGCATGGCCTTCTCCCAGAGGGCAGCGTCTGCCGCCTCACGAGCCTGCCGGACGGTGGTGGGCTCAGGAGGGAGAGTGGGGAGGCCAGCGGGCGCAAAGCATGCGACGACATAACCGGCGACAGAAGACTCAAGAGCACTGTGGAACTCGTGTGCTATAAGAGCATAGCCAACTGCAGAGGTTGGGTGTACAACGCTCACTGACAGGCCCAGTGCATCAAGGCCGGTGGGGCGCACTGAGGGACCAGTTGTGGAGGATGAGCCTTTGGAGCGGGTGACACGTTGAGAGGCAGTGGACGAGCCTGCCAGAAGAGACTTAGTAGGCGCCCTAGAAGAGGAGGGCTCAGAGGAGTGAGAGGGAGGAAGAGCACGAAGTCTCCCCCCACGAGTAAAAGGCTTTGGACAGGGGAGGCGAGCCTGAGGCAGGTTGCCTGCGGTGGTGTCAAGCACCGGAGAAACTGCAACGCCAGGAGATGAGGTGGGAGTAGAATGGGCAGTGGACTGTGCGGGAGTGGGCGCCGAGTGTGAGGACTCGGGACTGGCGGTAGACGGCGAAGACACAGGGCTGCCGGCCGAGGGCAGGGGCGACCCGGACTCCTGGGAGGGCACTGAGGCCCCCGACTTAGAAGAGACTGAGTCCTCGTCACTGTCTGTGGGAGTGACAACAGGGGACGCTGTGTGAGAGGGAGAAGTGGATGCACGGAGATCGTAGGCTGGAACAGACCCCCCCCCAAGCCCACGAAGCGAGGAGAGAGAAGACAGAGGGGGGACATGGGACAAGTCACGGGGAAAGACATCCTCACAGAAGAGGGCGTCACGCGATTCGATGACGCGGGAACGGTCGGGGTCCCAGAAGTGCCACGCCTTAGACATGGCAGAGACACCAAGAAACATGCAGAGGCGAGCACGAGGACTCAGTTTGCCATCACGAAAGTCCTCTCGCAACCAGACAGCAGCCACACAGCCACAGACACGAGCCAGACGGAGGTCAGCACGACGACCGTACCAGCGCTCAAAGGGAGTGATGTGACGAGGAAGGGGACCGTGTGGGACACGGTTCCACACCCAGGTCATGTAGCACATGGCCTCAAAGTAGAACACAGGAGAGAGGGAGGACTCGCTGAGGAGAGTACGAACACCATCAGCGAGGGTGCGGGTCCAGCGTTCAGAGACACCATTCTGCTGGGGTGTGTAGGGGGCGGAGGGCTCCATACACACCCCACGAGAGGTGAGAAATCGAGCGGTGGGATCCATGAACTCGTCACCACGGTCACAGCAGAAGACTTTGAGCCGGCGACCACAGGCCAGCTCAGCTTGTGGTAGCCAAGACTCAAGTGTGGTACAGACGTCACTCTTTTTCCGAAGGGCAAAAACCCAGCGCATGCGAGAAAAATCGTCTGTGAGACAGAGGACATAACGACCGACACCCCCAAGGGCGTCATGGGCAAGAGGTCCCATGACGTCAGCGTGCAGGAGATCAAGTGGGTGAGACGTGCGAGACTCAGACGTGGAAAATGGGGAGCGGTGCATTTTGCCTTGAGCACAGTCGAGACAGTCAGTGGGNAGCTCAGCTTGTGGTAGCCAGGACTCAAGTGTGGTACAGACGTCACTCTTTTTCCGAAGGGCAAAAACCCAGCGCATGCGAGAAAAATCGTCTGTGAGACAGAGGACATAACGACCGACACCCCCAAGGGCGTCATGGGCAAGAGGTCCCATGACGTCAGCGTGCAGGAGATCAAGTGGGTGAGACGTGCGAGACTCAGACGTGGAAAATGGGGAGCGGTGCATTTTGCCTTGAGCATAGTCGAGAAAGTCAGTGGGACAGGGTGCAAAGAACGTGTCGGCATCAAGGCCATGAGCAGGCATGTCCCAAAGTAGACTGTCAATGGCGGCAGTGTGAATGTGACAGAGACGACGATGAAGCAACTATGCATGTGCAGGAGTGAGGGAACGAGCCACATGAACAAGAGCAGTCGTGGAGGGATGGGGTGCAAACGAGGGCACGCGGAACAAGCGGTCACAGCGAGTGCCACGCAGTAAGACACAACCAGTAGTCCGATGGATAACAGAGGCAATACCCCGACTGGATGAGAAGTCCATGCCCTGGTCGTCGAGTGTCGTAACAGACAGCAGACTGAGCTCAAGAGCGGGCACATAAAGAACGTAAGGGAGGAAGAGCTTCCCCCCAGGGCCAACGAAACGGACGACATCGACACCCTGAACGGGGAGAAGGTGGCCAGAGCCAGTGCGTACAAAGCAAACAGAACCAACAGGACCCAGCGAGACAAACGTTGAACGACAGGAAGTCATGTGGTGGGTGGCCCCTGAATCAAGAATCCAGAAGCCACCCGTCACACGGACAGACGTAGGGTCACGACTCACAGCGGCAATGGCAGAACAAGGAAAGAGGCGCTTACCACAAGCGGCAAGACAACGAGGGAGACTGTACGACTGCCCCTCCTCAATCCACGGGACGTCAACTGGGGGACACCCCTGAACATGACCGGGGGGGGGTCCACGAAGAGACGAGTCAACAGCACACGCAAGGGCCTCCTCAACCGAACGTACACTCTCACCTCCCTGATCACGGAGGTGGCGCTGGTGAACGGCGTGAGAGAGCGCAGAGTCTAGCTGGCGGTTGTCCTCAGGTGGTCCGGTGATGAGTGCATTAGAGGAGGGTAGCTGGGGACCAGGGGTGGAGGAAACCCATGTTGGAGGTGAGTAGAAGCCAGAGGGAGGCCCGAAGTAGACAGGGCCCCCAAACCCCGGGGGCCAACCCCAGGGTGCGGATGGAGGAGGTGAAGGGAGGGCAGTGCTGTAGGCAGCAGCTGTAGACAATGGAAAAGAAGGGTGTGCAGAGCCATGACTGGACCCCGCGGAGGTGGAGGAGCGGGCAGAGCCGCCACCTGACCTTGAAGAGCGTGCCCAGTGAGCACGCATAGCGGAGGCCAGGCGTGCATCATCTGGTGGTGCAGGGCACTTGGGCACCGCATGACCAGCGGCGCCGCAGTTCCAGCAAGTGATAGTGCTGGAGGAGGAAGAGGGGGATGCGGCGCTATCAGAACCGCGACCTTTGCCACCCTTCCCCTGCCCGCCACCGCCAGAGCCACCCCCTCGGCCTTTACCTTTGCCACCCCCTCCACCACGCCCCCGCCCTTGGGAAGCAAGAGATGTGGCGGTAGTAGCAGAGGTGGAGATGGAGGACAAGCTAGAGGCTGAGGAGGTGGAGGAGGAAGGAAGTGCGGTGGCTGCTGTTGCAACGGCTGCGCGGTGAATGCGTTTGTTCTGCAAGGAGCTCCACCAGTCGGTAAGACGCTGGGAGGTGAACTCCCATAAGGCCCCAATTCCAGGGGGTGCGTCGGCAGGAACAGGAATTGCCTCCAGACGCTCCATCTCTGTGGCTTTCACTTCGCGAAAGATGTCGCTGAGCTCCGGGATGAGGCTGTTGACGATGGAGAGAACAGCAGGGAGTTGGCCTGGGGCGGCCTTGCCGAGGTCACGCAGCAGTCGCAGACTGCGGGCCCAATAGGCGTCAGCAGTCTCGTTAGCACGCATGGAGAGCGTATTGAACTGGACGGTGAGGACGCTCGGTGCTGCATATCCAGTGACTGTCACGCGCCGCTTGATCAGGGCATAAGCCCCAACCGGGTCAGCGGGGGTGCGGCGTGCAGTGTCAGCATTGTAGGATCTAATCTCATCAGTGAGATCGTCTGGTCCGGCGCGAATGAGGGCACGGACAGCTCGTGCCGACTCAGAATCGACTGGCACAAAAGGTGGAACAGCTGAGGGATTTGGTGCATGGTAGTATTCCCAGAGTTGTTCCCCTTGCGCCCAGGCACTGAAACGAACCTCCCAAGAGTGAAATGTAAGATTGGAGGTGAAATGGGGTGGAATGGAATCAATGCCAGGCTTGTGTTGCACTGATGGAGCCAGGGCTTTGGCCGTAGCAGAGCCAGCGGCTGCGGCGACTGCAAGTGGATCAGAGGAAGATGTGCCAGCGGCAGTGGAAGTGGAAGCGGGAGAGGTGGAGAACGCTGTAGCAATGCTAGCGGACTGAGTGCTGCGCAATGTGGGCTGCAGATGATTCAAGACCAAGTCAGCAATGTGATCGGCGAATGTCTTTTGGTCAGCCTGCTCAGCCAGCAATTTTTCCTCAGCAGCGCGCTGAGCACTGAGAGCTACCTGCAACGCAGTGCGCTCACGTTGAAGCTCAGCTTGCAGTGCTGTGTATTGGTCATCATCAACTGGCATTGTGCCAGTGGCGTGACTCTGCCGAGGAAAATTTTGGCAGAGTTTCCCTTGCCCAAGTGCGCGTGGGAGTATAAGATATCGGTGTTGGAAGTACGTTGCAAGGCAACAACCTGAACGCACGAACACGCCGATACAAGAAAGGCAGGGAGAGCGAGAGAACAAGAGAAGCCAAGCTCACCACGCACGGCGGTGCAGAGAGAACAGTGGTGGCAGTGCCGCAGCAACTGAGGAGGCGACGACTGCGACAAAAGCTGATACGATGACAACGAGGCAGGCTACGCCTGTCAGGGCTGCACCTGAACGAGTGGAGATGACTGTAGCGGTCAAGACCAACAGCTGTATGTGCCGAGTGACTAACGGTGATGAGGAGGGTAGAGAGGCTGCCTGTGTTGTGGAGGCGTTGGCGGAGTCAACTGCACTGGAGAATGCTGTGTGTGAACCGGGCTTGGTGTGCTAGCCTCAACCGGATGGTGGAGACACCAACCGGTGGCAACGGCGACCAAGGGGAGGCCGGTGCACACCAACCCGGTGTTGCAGAAGCGTAGGGTCGTCTTGGGGGAGCACGGGAACACGTGTGGCACAGTGGGAGTAAACTGTACTTCTTATTCAAGTATCAACATACAAGACTATATGTACATGATGACACATCCTAGGCGACCCGAGGTCGCCGAGCCGTGCGTGGCTCCGTATGGACCTGGGATGAGCGTTAATGCTCCTGAATCACGTAGCTCATCTTCCCAGATTTCCAACGCACCAAGAATCGCATCATTCCGTGGAGGAACGGCCGAGATATGGCCGTTTCCGCGAACCACGATAATCTGCCGCTGGCAGCACCACTAGCGGCGGTGACGGCCGCCCGAAGCGCCCTTTCTGGTAATAACACACCAGGGTGCCATTCCAAAGCGCCCTTGGCCCTCAATGATCCTGGACTCATTGACTATCCGGGCCCCAAGGTGCGCTTCGGCTTTGTTGGGTCTTCCGAGGGTCGAGCCTCAGTCTTTGGGGATGATTTTCCGTTGCCTTTTTCCCCTCGGCTGGTCCAACCTTTGGCCGGGCATATCTTCCTCAATTCTTGATGGATCGAACCCGTTCTTGGGTCGATCTTGCACGGTTTTTCCTGTAGATTCCAAATCTACAGTCAGATTGTACATTCAAGGAAGCCTCAAGCCGTGATCAGTGCCGTTGGCACTGTCCGGCATACACTACCCCCCCCTTTAGGAGCGAGCCGTCCCGATTCGCTCTTGATACTCCCGGAGGATAGCATTGATCCCGCCAATGTTGAAGTTGCGGGCAGGCTCCCATGAGTTGTGGGCCGCATCATAGCCCTTCCATTGGACCAGGTACTCCCATCCACGACCACGACGACGGTGGTCAAGGATGGCCTCCACCTCAAACTCTTGCTCGCCCTCGATCACCACCGGAGGGGGAGGTTCAGAACTGCGGCCAGAGAAATGCTCGGCCGGATCATGGTAGAGCTTGAGCTTGGAGATGTGGAACACATCGTGGACAGGCATGGAAGATGGAAGAGCCAACCGTACCACCACGGGTGTCCGCATTTCGAGCACCGCGAACGGACCAAGCCACCGGGGTTTCAACTTGTCCGACCGGACCCCGCGAAGCTTGACATGCGCGCTGTTGAGAAGCACGCGATCACTGATCTTGAATGTTGCGTCTGCGCATCGGCGGTCCGCTTGTACTTTCTGCTGCTCTTGCGCCTTCTTCAATGCATGCCGCGTCGCCGCCCAAATCTGCAGGAAGTCACGTGCGGTAGACTCCACCGCGGGCAGGTTGCTAGCAACGTGTAAACTGAGGGGCGTGGCGGGCACCGTCCCGTTCACCACCTCAAATGGCGCCTTGCCGGTGGAGGCGGACGTGGCAGAGTTGTATGCCAGTTCAGCGACCGGCAATCGCTGGTCCCACGCCGTCTCGTCCGGATCACCCACCGTACGGAGGAGCTGCTCGAGCGTCTGGTTTGTCCGCTCCGTTTGCCCGTCAGTTTGGGGATGAAAAATGGTCGACAGCTGCACCTTGCTGCCGTACCGCTCCATGAGTTCTCGCCAGAACTTGCTTGTGAAACGCGGGTCACGGTCGCTCACAATGGAACGCGGCACGCCATGAAGACGCACCACGTGTTCGAGGAACAGCCGAGCCGTGCCTTCCGCGCTCACCGTATCACGCGTCGCAATGAAGTGCGACATCTTGCTGAAGCGATCCACCACCACCAACACCGCATTGTGGTCTACCGATGTCGTGGGCAAACCCGTGATGAAATCCATGGAGATGTCCTGCCACGACTGCTCGGGGATGGGCAAAGGTTGGAGGAGACCCGGGGTCTTTGTCCTCCTCGCCTTGTGGTGTTGGCACACGTCACAACTCCGGCAGAATTCAGCCACCTCCGACGACATGGTGGGCCACCAAAAGAAGGGAGCCACCATCTTCAATGTCTTGTCGACGGAGAAGTGACCACTCGGGCCACTGTCATGGCACTCCTCCAAAATCAGCTGCCGAAGTGCGGACACCGCGGGGACCACCACTTGTTGCGTGCCGCGCCGTCGCCAATACGGCGCCTCGAAGAAAAATCTCTGAGCGTCGTACCTCCCATGCGCCTCGTATCCCTCCGTGAAGAGCTTCACAAGGAACGCGTCCTCGTGGATGGTGAGAGACGCGACCCGCATCATCAGGTCTGGTCGCCTTGAGAGTGCGTCGGCTGGGTTGATGCGACCCGGCCAGTACACGATCTCGTAGTCAAAGTGCGACTCGAGGTACTCCACCCAACGCGCTTGCCGCTGACTCAGGTTCGGCTGCGTCTTGAAGTACTTCAACGCGTGGTGGTCGGTGTAGACCGTGCACTTCCGCGCCTCGAGGTAGCACTGCCAGTTCTCGAAGGCTGCGACCACGGCGAGCATCTCCTTGTCATGGGTGGCGCAGTTCAGCTCCGCCCCGCGCAACTTGCGCGAGTAGTAGGCGACTGGCTGCGACCCGTTGCCAAAGTCCTGCAAAAGGATTCCACCAATGGCCAGGTCCGATGCATCCGTCGCTATTTCAAACTCACGGCCGCTATCGGCCAAGTGCAAGGCCGGGGCGGAGGTCAGAGCCCGTTTGAGATTCTCAAAGGCTTCTTCTTCGCTAACTCCCCAACTCTACTCGTGATCCTTGCGAGTGAGATTGGAGAGTGGCACTGACACTCCCGCATAGCCAAGGATAAACCTGCGGTAGTAGTTGCGAAAACCAAGGAACACTTGCACATCGTGCACACTACGCAACTTCGGCCACTCTTGCACGGCCGACACCTTGCGCGGGTCCATGGCAATCTGTCCATTGCCAATTATGTGTCCAAGGAATTCAACTTTCCCCACCGCGGACTCACACTTAGAGAGTTTTGCAAAAAATTTCTCCTTCCGCAAAATTTCGAGGACCTTCTTCACATGCTCCTCATACTCTGCCGCCGTCCTGCTATACACCAAGATGTCGTCGAGGTACACCACCACGAAGTCATCCAAGTACGGCCTGAAGATGTTGTTCATCGCCGCCATGAAGGTGGCCGGCGCATTGGTCAACCCGAAAGGCATCACGAGGAACTCGTAGTGACCATAGCGGGTACGGAAGGCCGTCTTTTCCACATCATCTGCTGCGATGCGGATCTGGTGGTAGCCGGAATAGAGGTCGATCTCTGTGAAGAAGCGAGCCGCACGAAGCTCATCGAAGAGCTCCTCAGCTCGTGGAAGCGGGTACCGGTTCTTGATGGTCAACTCGTTCAACGCCCGGTAGTCCACGCACATGCGCATCTCCCCCGTCTTTTTCTGCACAAACAAGACAGGTGCAACGTAAGGAGACGAGGATGGGCAGATGAAGCCCTGCTCCGTCATCTCGGCCAGCTGCTTTTTGAGCTCCTGCAGTTGCGCGTCGCTCATGCGGTACGTTGCATGAACAGGCAGGCGCGCTCCAGGTTTGAGGTTGATGCGATGGTCCACGTCTCGCTTTGGTGGCAGACCCACCGGGAGGGTGTCGGGGAACACGTCCTCAAATTCCGTACACACCTTCCGAAGCCCCTCGGGCACCGCGGCAAAGTTGCCTTGGACCCCCGGCTGCTTACGAGTCGCCCCATGCGCCACAGCAGGCACCACGTCCTCTGGTTTGTCGAAATCGTCCTCCACGTCTCGCACGAATGCCAGAAAAATCTGCTCCCTTTTTCGAATCGCGTGCTTGAGCTGCACCAAATTCAGCATCATAGGCGCCGATTCCTCCTTGCGAGGCTCTGATACCAAGTGTGAACCGGGCTCGGTGTGCTAGCTTCAACCGGTGGAGACACCAACCGGTGGCAACGGCAACCAAGGGGAGGCCGGTGCACACCAACCTGGCGTTGCGGAAGCGTAGGGTCGTCTTGGGGGAGCACGGGAACACGTGTGGCACAGTGGGAGTAAACTGTACTTGTTATTCAAGTGTCAACATACAAGACTATATGTACATGATGACACATCCTAGGCGACCCGAGGTCACCGAGCCGTGCGCGGCTCTGTATGGACCTGGGATGAGCGTTATTGCTCTTGAATCACGTAGCTTATCTTCCCAGCTTTTCAACGCACCAAGAATTGCATCATTCCATAGAGGAACGGCCGAGATATGGCCGTTTCCGTGAACCACGATAATCTGCCGCTGGCAGCACCACTAGCGGCGGTGACGGCCGCCCGAAGTGCCCTTTCTGGTAACAACACACCGGGGCGCCATTCCGGAGCGCCCTTGGCCCTCAATGATCCTTGACTCATTGACTATCCGGGCCCCAAGGTGCGCTTCGGCTTTGTTGGGTCTTCCGAGGGTCGAGTCTCAGTCTTTGGGGATGATTTCCCGTCACCTTTTTCCCCTCGGCTGGTCCAACCTTTGGCCGGGCGTATCTTCCTCAATTCTTGATGGATCGACCCCGTTCTTGGGTCGATCTTGCACGGTTTTTCCTGTAGATTCCAAATCTACATTCAGATTGTACATTCAAGGAAGCCTCAAGCCGTGATCAGTGCCGTTGGCACTGTCCGGCATACACTGTGGCTGCTGCGGCTACGGCGGATGCAACTGCGTTTGCTGCTGCAGCAATCTGAGTAGCTACGTTGACAGCAGCTGCTGCCAAAGGTCCCTGGTTAACCGCTGCAGTGTACGTGTTGATAGCTCGACCAGCAGCAGTGCAGGCTGGTGCACGTGCGGCACGTGCAGTGGGTGCAAAGGTAGTGGCAACGGCAGCGCTGGATACAAGGGTAGCCTGCAGAGCTGCAAGAATATCAGGGAACGAGATGGGCGAGGACTCTGCAGTTGTTGCGGCTGGAGATGCAGCACAACGCGAAGCGGAGGCTTCTGACGCTGCTAGTGCAGAAGGTGGAGCTGCACCACGGGGAACAGGACGGCGGTGTTGCTGGCGCGTCCTATGGGCAATGGGCGGGCTTACTAGAGAGTGAAGAGGTCGGTGGTCCCGTTGTGGTGCTGTTGCTGGTTGGTTTAGCGACGTTGGAGAATCGTCGTCGGCCGACTGGCAATGATTCGTGTAGTCCTTTGCGTCCGCCCACGCGTAGTGATCAGCGGGATCGTAGTCTTCACCGGGGTGATACCCCGGACTGCTGCGACGCACCCTCGACCACACTTCTCTCTCCGCCCACTCCTCGTAGTACGCGAGCTCCTCGTCAGTGCGTGCACGGTCCCGAGTTGCCGTGGATGACGGAGGGGCGGGCTCGATCTCAGGCGGAGACGCCAGCGTTCAGAATGCTGGGCTGCCTCAGGGCAGCCCGAGGTAATTGAGAGTGTGCTGGGGCCAAGCCTGGCTGCAGGGTTGGAGCTGTTGCTACGAGGGACGTAAGTGAGGTCACGGCTGCTGAGCGATGAAGATGTACGTGAGATGAGCACACCAGGCCGAGGCTACACACAGCGTTGAGATGCACCGGATGTGGCCCAAGCCTCCGTTGTGCGTACGAAGGCGTACACGGCGGAGGGGTGATGCTGCAGAGATGGTGGCTCGAGAGTGGGCCGAGTAGGCATCACCACAAGGCGGTGATATCACAAGCAGATTACTTGGAGCTGAGAGAGTGTCCCAGTGAGTGACGGGTGCGACGTTAGCGGCGGCATAGAATGGCGGCTGCTTAGTTCTGCCACAGTCATGAGGGGTACGGTCGAGGCCAAGAGTGTGCCCCGTGAGTTACGGTTGCGAAGCTAGTAGCTGCACAGAACGGCGGCTGCTGCTGCTGCCTAGGCTGCCTCGGTCTCGTACTGTGGCTTGCACGGGATCACCTGCGACTTAGCTGTGACTCAAAGGAGGTTCACAAGACGATGCTAGCGGCTGCACAGAACGGCGGCTGCTGCTACTGCCCAAGCTGCCACGGTCTCGTGCTGTGGCTTGCACGGGATCACCCGCGACTTGGCTGTGGCTCGAAGAAGGTTCACGAGTGCGTTGCTAGCGCCTGCACAGAATGGCTGCTGCTGCTGCTGCTTAAGCTGCCACGGCCTCGTGCTGTGGCTTGTGCGGTATCACCCGTCGCTTAGCAGTGGCACGCGTGAGTCTCATGATGTCCCAGGAGTGTCGCGGCGGGAGGGGCAGCCCTCCTGCTCTGATACTAGTAGTTAGCCACGAGTACTATGCTAGCAAGCAAGTGAGTGGCAAGCGACGAAACATGCCATGGATCGGGGAAAGTTAGTAGTTGAGACACGAGTTAACGAGTAACAAGTGAGTGAGGTGGTGAGAGCCAGTTGACCGGGCCATCCACGCGAGGCACTCGTCGTGGGGCCCGACCGCCACCCAGGGATCGAACCCGACCCTGGAGCGAGCGAGCTCCACGCGGTTTCTCACACGCCGGCAAAAACCGGGCGTGTGGTCCCGAGGGATCAGCAACCCGGTTCACCACTCTAAGAACATGCAAGTATTCAACCAACTAACATGCATGTAATCCTACAAGTTGTATCCCCCATTTTGGCAGGTGAAGTTATTACTAAACTAAGGCTTGTGACAAGGCTGGTGCTGAAGCCACCACTTGGTAGCTTTGTGGAGGCACCTCCACTGTGCACTTCATGCTGCACCACAGTCTTGCACCAGGGAGCCTTAGTCCAGTTCAATCACCTGCAGTGGTGAGGTGTGTGCATGAATGGAGACAAGAGGGCACTTGCGTGTGTTTGTGACAATAACCAACAGTGCCTATGACAGTCAGTGATGCCAAANTGGAGGCACCTCCACTGTGCACTTCATGCTGCACCACAGTCTTGCACCAGGGAGCCTTAGTCCAGTTCAATCACCTGCAGTGGTGAGGTGTGTGCATGAATGGAGACAAGAGGGCACTTGCGTGTGTTTGTGACAATAACCAACAGTGCCTATGACAGTCAGTGATGCCAAACAGGGCCACATAGCAGAAGGCATGGACCCTAGGCACAACATGATGCTGCGGACGCAATCCCACAACTAGAAACAGATCTAGGTGCATGGAAACAACATCTGCCGTGACAGTGACCGCCGGCGGCCCGACCGCCGAGGAGGCCTGCCGATGGAGCTGAGCGCATCGCCGGAAGGAGGAGGCTCCAGCCAACGGTGCGTGGGCCTTAGCATGCGTCGGCTCCACCGAGCGACACTCCAGCAGCGTCGAGTCTCGCTATTAGTCATCTGCACGCCGATGTACACAAGCCGGGAGGACACAACAGAGTACAATGAGAGATGCACGAAAACCAACAATTTCTTAAGTAAGTTGACAATTTTGGCCCCTTTCTTCTTTTCTGAGCTATTCTGGTGGGTGTGTGAGGTATTTGTGAAGGTTGTGTGCCCTTTGGTGGATGTCACACTGTGAGAGTTTTCTGCCGCATACCTTCCGTCATTTGCGCGTTGAAGGTCAGAAAGCGTTGGTGGGTGCGCTAGCACGTTGCCATTGAATCGCAATAGGCGAAGACTGGCCAGTACCGTATGTGGCTACAAAGTGTGTTCTGCCCGAATTTGACTTGCACTGCTGCTGGGGGAAAAAATCTGTTCAGATCGGATTGGAATCCGAAATCTTCGGTTTGGCTTGAATCGAATATGAAGAAATCCGGATTGGATTGGCCCATCCGGTTCAATTCAACAGCCTTGTTCCACACAACCTCTCCTTCCTACACACCTGGAGGTCTACCCAGTGCTCCACCCACATCATCACATAGTGCTCCCCGTAAGTATGGACAACATCATACCTTATCGCATGGTGGACCGGGTCTGAAATGCCAGCCCAGCCTGCTTGTGCAAAAAAAAAGAGGGTATTAGGACAGCCACCAGAACCCATCTATGAAGTTTTCATGTTTCTCTAGAGATGTAGACTGTTCACTTCATACAAAACTATGTTTCACCTTTTCAAGCCATCAACCATTGTAGTTCAACCCATGAGGACTTCACCAGGAGCCTCAACCTCAAGAAGATGTACGCTCAGAGTTTCTCTCCCAATCCATTACATCAAACTGGCAAACACTTGACATCTGCAGATAAGGCTTGGTGTGCGGTCAAAAGAGGACACTCTCTCTGGTGGCCATTGAAAAGCAAACGTGGAATCCTTTCTCACAACCGAGTGAAGCCGCAAGAAAAGAAAAGCGACCGATCTAACTCGGAGGTTGGTAGAAAATTTATTCAAAGCTCAGCTACAAGACGTAGCCCCTTGTATTGCAAAGGCAAAAGTAACTTGTGAGCATCCTGCTTCAAATCCCATTCAAAACCCCATCATCCATCAGTGGTCCTCAAGCGCGTCCCTTCATCTCTCAAGAACATGAGGAAGTGGATACTGGATAGTCTCCTCAACCCTCAACCCTCTACCCAATCCCTCAGCACCTGAATTCCACAGGATCCATCCCTTGACCAACAAGCTTGAAACGGTGTGAGGATGAACCCGGAAACAACCGCCACACCAGCTGTCAGCGACCACCCTTGTGATTCATCTAGCAAAGTCGTTTCCCAATCTTGCGGCCTGGCGCCTTTGCTGTTTGTAATGCACACCCAACGGACAGAGGAGAGAACAAGAGGCATGCAGGATTGATGAGAGAGAGGTTAACTCACTCGCACTATGGGGACTTGGGAACATTTCTGTGGGGAAGGGAAAGATGAGGAAGTTTGATGAGGATGAGGATGATTGAGATCAAGTCAATGGACTGGAGGACAGAATGTTGCAAAAATTTTGCGTGGAAGATGAAATGTTTCTGCATGGCTTGGTAAATGAGGAGGTGAGGGATGAAGAGGCGAGAGATGGTATCACCAAAAAAGAGGGTGAAGTAGAGGTTGAAGAAGGGAGCTAAAGGCTTTAAAAGGGGGGATGAAAGTGGAAGGGATTGAGGGATTGAGGGAGGATGGGAGGGAGGCCGGGTGTGAGGGAGGGATAGAGTGAGGGAGGGAGGGAGCAAGGGAGGGAAGGAGGGTAGAATCAAGGTGATGATCCTGATATCTGTTCATCTTCCAGTGTTCCTGTGTGCCTGTTTCACGAGGAGTATCATCAGAAGTCTTAGAGGAATTGTGAAAAGCTGCACATCAGAATCCTCTTTGCATGCTGGGACATGACCTCAATACCGATCACCCTGAGGTGTCCATGGCTCGCGGTCAAACGTTGAGCTGGTAGAAAGTAACCATGGTGGCCCATCTGCCCATGTCCTACTCCTCTCCCTCTATCTCTTCCTTCCTCCGTCCTTTCATCAATCCATCCATCCAGCCCTCCCTCCCTCCCTCCCTCGCTCCTTCCTTCCTTTCCTCCATCCATCCCTTGATCCTTCCCTCCCTTCCTCCATCCATCCCTCCCTCCCTTTCCTCCACCATCCTCGCCTTTAAATTTCTCCTCCCATCCCTCCTTCCATCACTCCCTGCCTTCATCCAGCCATCCATTCCCACCCTTCCTCCTTGCCAACGTTCCCCTACACCCATCATCCCTCCCTCCATCCCTCCCTCCCCCCTTCTTTCCCTCCCTCCCTTTCTCCATCTCTCCTTCTCTGTTCCTCCCTCCATCCCTCCCTCCCTCCCTCCCTCCATCCATCTCTCCCCCCCCCCTCTCTCTCTCTCTCCCTCTCTCTCCCTCCCTCTCCCTCTCTCTC
>SZWC01011668.1:80979-91276 GCA_023375785.1 Penium margaritaceum | reverse complement strand
ATATGTATATGTATATGTATATGTATATGTATATGTATATGTATATGTATATGTATATGTATATGTATATGTATATGTATATGTATATGTATATGTATATGTATATGTATATGTATATGTCTATCTAGGATTTAGAGGCAATCGTCATCAGCGACGCAGAGTAGGGAGTCTGGAATGTTTCGAGTCTCTTGAGGCCCATTACGATTTTAGCCTTACCCTCGCTTTTGGGACCCAAAGGAGGGGCTTTTACCTCAACGTGCTTTCACACGAGTTATTCTGTTTGTTTTATGTCGAAGTTTGTCACAAACGAACTTTGATTTATGTTTTTGACGTTCTGGCAGGAAATCGTTGCATGCAGTGCATGCTAGCATTTTTGCGCTAGTTTCTCTTGCCTCACGTCCCTCATTCCCTCCCTAGCCCTTGCATGCTTGCTCACGAGGAGAGCAAGCAAGGGCAAGGGCACGAGGCCACGAGGCCTCTCCCTCGAGGCCTTCGCGTCCCGTCAGCCACCGCTTGGTCTGAGGCTGCGATCGGCGGTTGGCGACTGGCAAGCTTGTTGCCGGCCGGTCACTTGGCTGGTGGTCGGTTATCCAGCTGGCCGACAGCAAGCTGGCCAACGGCCAGCGAAGTGCTGGCCGTAGGCCAGCCCTTATTGATGCAAGTGATGGTGCGTAACCACCCCTTGCTTTAGCGAGGAGGGAGGGCGGAACCGGCCCTCCCGCTACATTCCTCCCCACTTATTGTGAACCGTCTTGGTTCATGAACAACAAGCAGGATTTTCAGATAGAGAGTCATCAACATTGTGAAAGAAAACAAATAATTTCCATCACTAGCTCAACATGAACACGTGCTTGGTACTTTGACCTAAGGTGCAGCTTGTAGGTCAGCACAGCTATCGGCGTCCCCCCTTTAGGTTGGAGCGTCCGCGCGGCAACCATGTTGGGCGTCCCCAACCTCCTATGGTCCTTGTCTATGAATGCCGCCCTACGGGAATGTTGTTCACTTTTTCTGTGTTTATGTGGTGGCCCCTGACATGCGTCGATCTGTGAGAGCTGCCAGCTTGCTCCAATACTCGTTGACCACCCCTCTGGACAACCGAGATTTGGGCTCCCATGAGTTATGTTTAGGTCTACACCCGACCAAATGAACAATGTATTCCCTAACAACACGCGACCGGAGAGTATGCTATTGGTGGTGGATTAGATGAAGAACCTTGTATTTGACATCGGTAGCAAAGCTTGCCGGTGGTGGCTGAATGGTCCCTCTTGCTGTGTATGGAGCCAGCAGGCTCACATGAAAAACGTCATGTATTGTCATACTCGACGGAAGCAGCAATCGGTATGCCACTAGCCCGATGCGTGCAATGATGGGAAACGGCCTAATCCACTTCAGTAGAAGTCTTCGTGCCTCTGGCGACTTCAGCCAAAGATTCGTGGTGCTAAGCAGCAATTTTTCACCGATGTCAAACAAGACATCACGGCGACTTTTGTCGGCATATGCCTTTTGTCATTGCCGAGCAGCTTGAAGGTGACCCTTTGCTTCCTTCAACAAGGAGTCAATGTCCTCGGCAAAGGCTTGAGCAGAAAGAACCCGTCCTCCTTTACTCCCACTCTTCACCAATGAAGAGGGCACCACTGGATGCCGACCACTGTTAAACACAAATGGTGTGAACAACGTAGACTCCTTCACCAAGTTATTCACTGCAAACTCTATCGATGCTAGGAATTCGTCCCACTCATTCATGGCAGGGTCCACGTACATGCGGAGTATTGTTTCTAGGGTGCGGTTCATGCGCTGTCTGTCCGTCAGTTTGAGGGTGAAATGCTGTCGACATCTGCGACTCGCTGACAAAGTACTCGTGCATCTTTTGCAAAAACTTACTAGCAAGTTTTTTATCTTGATTAGAGATAATGCGCAATGGCAAGCTGTGGTAATTTCAAACGCCCTCAAAGAAGAGACGAGCGGTCTCCTCTGCGTTCACGTCAGTGATTGTAGGAATGAAGTGTGTCATCTTTGTCAAAATATCGACAACCACTAGTATTGCATTGTGGCCATGGGCCACGTCCAGAAGATCAGTAATGAAGTCCATGCTGACGCACTCCCAAGGAGTCCCAGGAATAGGAAGCTGTTCGAGGATTCCAGCAGGCTTCTTGTTACTAACTTTATTCCAAAGACATGGGTCACATGTCATGCAATACTAACGGACATCGACACTCCATCCTGGCCTCTAATAGTGGTCTGAGAGTGCATGTCCGGTCTTTTGAGGTCCCACATGACCTGCGACCGGCGGGTCGTGGAACTAGGAGATAATCTTTGCTCGAAGGTCTCCCGAGTTTGGCACAACAACTTGTTCTCCGTGCCACAAGATTCCTACAGCCTCCACCGACCCGTACTTGTCTAGATTTTGAGAGTCTTGAAACAAGAGTCCACACAGTATCCCATCCAGATCCTGGTTATGAAACCGTTGTAATGGATAATCTCGCGTGGTGGTTGCCGAAGAGGTGTAGGGGGATCTGGTGATTTCACCGTTGCTGTTGGAATGGTCACAAAACACCCACCAACCTCGGTGGTTGCTTTAATTTCCACGGGCTGTCGGCTTAGTGGATCAGCCACATTGATGCGTCCTGGCTGATATTCCCATGTGAATGAGATTTGGCTCAGGTATTCGCTCCAACACGCCTGTCGTCTTGACAAGTTCGGTTGCGATTGGAAAAACTCTAATGGATTATGGTCGGTCACGACCGTCACACCCCCTTCAACACCCTTGAGGTAGCAACGCCACATCTTGAAAGCATGTACTACAGCAAGGAGCTCTTCATCCCTAGTCATGTACCGCGTTTCCGTGAGAATGAGCTTCCGGCTCTCATACGAAACTGGATGACCGTTCTACATGAGGACAGCTCCGAGTCCTACCACCAACATATCACGGTTGTGATGGATTCGGAAGAGCTAGGACGGGCGCTATGGATGGAAGCTCTTTGACTATGAGAAAAGCGTTCTCATAATCAGCTGTCCATTCCAAGTGCACATCTTTTTGCATGGGCCTGGTTAGCAGTGCCACCAGGGTCGAATACCCTTGCATAAAACGTCGAAAGTAGTTTGCAAGGTCGAGGAGAGACCGAGTCTGCCCAACATTTTCCGGGCGTGACCAGTCTACAACGGCTTGGACCTTTAGTGGGTCGACATGGATGCCATCCTTGCCGATGATGTGTCCCAAGTATTCGAGCTCATCTTGTGCAAACTTGCACTTGCTCACTTTTGCATAGAACTCGTGTTCCCAAAGGATTGCGAGGACTTCACGCAGATGTTCTATGTGCTCTTCCATTGACTTGGTGAAAACCAGGATGTCGTCCAGGTAAAGCAAGACAAACTCTCCGAGTTGCTCAGCGAACTTTCGGTTCATTTCTCCTTGGAATGTTTTTGGGGCATTTGTAAGCCCCAAGTATAACAATCAAAACAGATAGTGTACGATGTGTGTTCAAAACGCGGTTTTGGGCATGTCATCTTCGGTGGTGCGGATTTTATGGTACCCTTGAGACAAATCCAAGGACGAAAATACTTTTGCCCCTTGGAGTTGCTAAAAAAGGTCCTCGATCCATGGTAAACGGAATTGATTTTTCATCATCAGCTTGTTCAACGCCTGGTAATCTAGGCACATGCATAAACCACCGTCCTTTTTGTTCACAAAAAGGATCGACACACCGTACGGCGAGCTCCTCAGCTCGATCCATCCTTTCGCAACGTACTCTTTGATTTGGCGTTCGACCACTCGCCTTTCTATTGGACTAAGGTGATACATGGGTATGAACGGAGGAGTCGCCTTTGGTTGTAGTAGAATTATGTGGCCCATGTGTCTTTCTGGTGGAAGCCCAGCCCGTGGGTCTTGGAATACATCCGAGAACTCCGCCAAAAGGGATTTTATCTCTTGAGGCGTGTCTTCCTTCACGTCACCCTCTACTTTCTACAGCTCAGCCAAGAGTTATCGACAACCTCGTCAAATACGTCTCTTGACCTACATCGTAGACAAGCTGGCATGGACTTTGAGTCGAGTCGGTGACAATTCCGTACTAAGAATTAGCGTAAAGCAACGTTGTCCCTTTCAGAGTATCAAGCTTCTTGATTCAAAGCACATCAGAGCTTTGTTTTCGCACAGCCAGAGATCGCCTAGCACCACGTTAAATGGGTCAAGAAGGTTGAGTACCTTCAACGTGACACTTCGTGTGTAACCTTGAATACATTTTTTTGCCTAACAGGTACTGATCACAGGTACTACATGGCTGTCACCGACGACAACTGCGCCATCCGATGGCTCGTACTTTATGCCCACCTGTCGATTAAAGATAAGACTAACAAAGGAGTTGTCTCCTCCAGTATCAGCCAGTACGTTCACGGGAGCACCAGCTAGGTGTCCTTTGAACTGCATCGTCATGTTACCTCCACTCTTTCAAGTGAACAGGCTCGACGACGGCAGGCCGAGTTTGTGATAAACACGGAATCTGTACGACGGGCGTTACAACTCCCATGATTCACCCACTCGAGTCCACATCTTGTGGGCATGTGTGAATTCGGCTAGCACCTTCTAGTCTTTTAATTTGACTGGGTCAAATTAAAAGACTAGAGGTATCGCGAACGTGATTGAACTCATTGCTTTGAGGGCGTTTGCTTCAATCAATGTGTCACACAACTCTTGCACAGTGGTCGGTGCTGCCACCACTAAGCATGTACGATTATGCATCTTGTCCGAAGATGCAAGGTTTAGTGGGCAATGTCGGTCAGCAAGTGTAGAATGCGGTTTGACAAGAGGAAAGAAAACAACAGAGAAATTTGAACTCGTCAAAAACTCAAATAGTTTAGCATCCTCATCTGAAAACATGAACCCACACTCGTGATCCAGTTTTACCCCTGAGTAGTCCCCACTAATGCCACTCAGGGGTGCGGAAAACCCGCCCCACAGCCTTGTCCATTACCACGGTCAGGCCAATTGCCACAACCTCAACCCTTTCCATGGCCCTGTCCGCAGCCTCCTACTGCACCATCCCCACGAGGTGCTGCTGCTACAGCTAACGCCACATCCTCTTGTCCACCAGCAGCAGCCTCAGGGCACTACGCACTGTGGTTGTGGCAGAGCCCTTTGCGGAAGGCTGCGTTGCAGCGTTCACGTGCTGCCTGCAGCTCGTCATTCTCGCAGCTGCGCTTGTTGTTGGGGCCCTTGTTTCCACCAGCCTTCTTGGTTGGAGGGTTTCTGGGCTGCTTGCCCTTGGCCCCACTTTACTGACCAGCTGATCCACCAACCCTTGTTGTGTCCATGCGCATGTCGCGGCCTTGCTATGCACGCGCATTCGGCCGTGCAACAGAGTAGTGCTTCGGGTTTGTCAAACACTCTTCGCTCATGTAGTCGCGCAATGCCCTCCAGCTTGTCCAAGCTTGGCCCGTGGCTATCGTGGTGGTCTTGTCCTTCTACTTCTTGCTGGCGAGACCATCACGCAAGTACTCTAGCAGCATGCACTCCGGGTACTTGAAGGTCCCATCGCCCTCGGTGAAGCTTTTGGCTTCCTTCAGGAGTTCGGTGAACTCACTCAAGTAGGATTTGAGCGAGCTATCGAGCTACCAGAAGTCATTGATCTTGTGGAAGGCGCGCTACGCCTCCTCACGTTGGGTACACTTCTTACGCATGATCGCGTAGAAGGTCTCCCACGGCATGGGCTGCCACTTGAGGTGCGGCTGCTGTGCACTCCACTCCTTGACCACATACTTGAAGAGTTTGTCTTCAAGCCGCGTCGTGGCAAGGTTGCCCCACTGGCTGAGTGGAGCCTTCTGGACACATAGAACGTGCTCCATCAGATTCAGCTTGTCGGTCAGCTTCACACCCTTCTAGAAGATCTCCACACGGTGGAGGAAGGACATGTTCATGATCGTCCTAAATTTGTCAAGGTAGACAAGTCGTCGCTGCCACCGGCAGTGGCATCCGCAGCTGCGGCACGTTGCGCTTGCTACTGCATCCGCACCTCGGTCACGCTCTGCAACGCCTTGTCGAGGTCGTTGCATTCGCGGCTTGCCTCATGGACGGCAAGGCGCTGCATTTGGTGATCGCAGTCGAGGACCGTGATGCTCTGCCCGATGTGGGCCAGCAAGTTGGCAAACACGAACTTGAGCTCTGATGTCGTCAGAGCATCGACGATAGCCTCCAGGGCCTCGTGTTGTCTGTGCACCCTTACCCACCGCAAGAGGGTACAGTTCGCGTACACACCTCCAAGGAGTCCCACCTTTCGGAGGAGACTATCGTCGGCGACGATGCTCGAGTGGGTGCCGCCTTGTCCCATTGCGGCCACATCATAGGAAGGGGGGTCCGCCCCCATTCCTCCGAGTGGTGTTGTACCTCCACTGTCGGTGGTGATCTTGAGTCGGTTCGCTGCGTTAGCAGCAAACTCCATAAGTCTACGGCGGTCATCGTGAATTGCTTTTGCAACGGCGTCGTCCGGCTTGCTCTCGCAGGAACTTCCCACGTGCCTGCTTTCAGCGCCTTTGCTGCTCTCGGCAGCCTTGTTGCTGTCCGTAGCTTCGGACGATACGGCGAGCGCCTTGCCCTTCTCGAGTAAACGACTCGAGTTTGCCGCACGACGATAGTGATGGTCGCGATCCTCATCACCTTCGCCATTGTCGGCGTCGTGCTCTTTGTCAGGGTCCACGCACGGGTGGTCCTCCTCAAGCGTGTCGTACGTCTTTTAGAGGTCGCCCACATGCGTGTCGACGTGCGTCGAGCACTTTTCCGGCTTCCGCACGCTTCTCGGTGTGGCCGAGGTTTGCGACGGTTGCCTTTGGCGGCACGGTTGCCTTTGGTTTGGTAACCGTGCTTGCGATGGCGGCTCCCAAATTTTGGATTCCACCAAGGGCGTGTGGTGAGGCTGTCATCACCTTGCCCTTGATAGTCTTGGACGGTCCGGCACTTGCCATCTCGTCACCCGTGCATCTTGTACGTGAAAGCCTTTGTGAGGATCACCCCACAACTTCAAGGAGGTGTCGCCTCCCAAAGCACCGCTCCCACGATCGGTGAGATAATTATAAATTTGATTCCTATTTTGCTATGCCGCCACGGTCAGCACAAGGGTGTGGATTTGTAAACAAAACCCTAAGCTCTGACTCACGTTACTAGGAGAGCTAAGAAAACCTAGATAAACAAGCAAGTACAAGGTCAAGAGGAAAAAGACTAATTTTCTTCTTTTCTTCTTGTCTTCTTGTCTTCTGGTCTTCCTTGGCCTCTTCTTGCATCTTCTTGGCACACCTTGCCCCCCCTTGGAGACGCCTTTCTTGTGCTCCACGGCAATGTGACGGCCTCCAAAAGTTCTCCAAGTAGCGCTTTTCTCCTTTTTGTTTTTCTCTTAGGCCGTGAGAGTCTCTGATATTGGAGAAAGGTACTGCCCTAATTTTTGCTTGAAGTAGAGTAGAAGGAACCTTGAGAAGAGGGAAAAAGTAGGTGGTTTTGGGGGTGGGGAGTCCCTATCCCGTCCCAAAACATTTCCCTCATCCCACGGGAATGGAGAAGAGACTGTGGAGAAGAAGCCCCAAAAGATAGAGCTCTTCTCTAGTTTCCTAACGCACTTTACGGTGCTTCAAACAGTGAAGCGTAGATGCCGTAGTCCCTTGTGGCGTTTCTACTGCTGCCTGCACCTGTCGGCAACGTTTTACATATGTCGTAGCCGCCGTTTCCGTCGAACTCTTGGTCGCAGGGGTCGTCTGGCTCTGAGAACCACTGTAATGTTTCGTGTCTCTAGATCATGCTTTGAAGTTGTCGTCAGAGTTTGCATAATGGCGTTCTCAGTCCGCGTCAGGGGTTTACCCCCTTCGTAGGACTGAGGGGTAATCGTCATCAATGACCCAAAGCAGGGAGACTCAAATATAGTGAGTCTCCAGAGGCCCATTTCTGTTTTTAGCCTTACCCCTGGTTTTGGGACCCAAACCGGGGGTTTTCACCTCAAACTCATGCTTTCACACGAGTTATTCCGTTATTTTTATGTCCAAGTTCATCGCAAACGAACGTCGATTCATGTTTTTGACGTTTTGGCACGAAATCGTCGCATGCGAGGCACGCTGGCGATTTCGCGCCAGTTTCTCTCGCCTCAAAACCCTCGTCCCCCTCCCTCTTCCTTGCTGGCTCGCTCACGAGGAGGGCGAGCAAGGGCAAGGGCACGAGGCCACGAGGCCTTGCCCTCGAGGCCCTGGCAACCCCTCAGCTGCCAATCGGGCTGAGGCCGCGATCGGCGTCTGGCGGCTGGCCGGCCGGTCACTTGGCTGGCCGCCGGCCGTCCAGCTTGCCCGCAGCGAGCTGGCCGAGGGCCAGCGAAGTGCTGGCCGTCGGCCAGCCCTCGCTGACGCGAGGGTTGGTGCGCAACCACCCCTCGCTTCAGTGAGGAGGGAGGGCCGAACCAGCCCTCCCGCTACAAATATGTATATATTTTCCTTTTTTATCTTTGCCGATCACGTCTACGGTAGTTGGCAGACTATATCACGTGCGACCTCCTCTTGCTCCCATTCCCTTGTTGTTTTTTCTGTCTCTTGGTGCTGAATCGTTCAATGTTCTCTGTCGTTTTCTCTTTTTGCGTCGTTCCGTATATTTCCTCTCACAAAGACATGAATGGGGTTCACTATTCCTTAGACGCTCACCCTCATTTCGCATCCTGATCACCAAAACTAAGTAACCCCAAACATATTTCTGTTGTTAAAGGACCCCATTCTCTTGTAGTCTGTTAGGTAACCTCATGTATGTCGTCGTTGCTTCTGGTGACCAGCCAAAGCCCAGTAGCACACAATAGCACAGCACAAAAAAGCGTCCTCTCACACGGGCCTACGTGCTGTCGGATTTTTTCCTTTGGAAAAAATCCGACAGCACGTAGGCCCGTGTGGGAGGACAGCATGTCCCCTACTCGGGCGTAACCTGGGGACCACCGTCATTCAATGGACCTATTCGCCGGTGTTCTGCTGCTTCTACTACGCTTGGGCTCTGATACCAAGCTGGACAACCTAATGGAGGTTAGGGCAACAACGTTGTTGATGGAGTGTGCGGGAACCCATGCTCGTTGCTTAGGCTGCCCCTTTGGTCTGCTGCACCCGTGTCTAAGTCTGAGAGCTCTGGTGTTGTCACTCAGAAACGCGTGCATCAGAGTTAGCGCCAGACGATAGCTGAAAACTGGAAATAACTGATTAGGAAGTAGGAATAAGCAACAATGGGAGACCCCTCCATGATCTACCCCCCCCCCCCTCCCAGCTCTATAGAGCTTGTTACTCAGTTTTCTGGCCAATCAGAAAAGATGACCTACTTTCTGGCAGGGTTCTCTCGGTGAGCCCTACGAAACGGCCGACAGCCCAAAACCCGGGCATCGTCCGATTTGCCTGAAAACTGGACCATACCATAATACCAACGTTGCGAACGCAATCATGCGGCCAGAAACAGCTAGTAAAACAAGAGTCAGGAGTTATGGCTGCCTAAACCCAAGCAGTGTCTACGCTCGTCCCCGGTACCAACTGTGCCCGAAATCATAAAACTTGGACCCTAGTTATAATATGTCACTGCAGATGTAACAGCACAGTCACACCCAGCACTGGATGTGTGCACACAACATGTGCAGGGACAGCGACTCCCGGCGGCACGACTGCCGAGGAGGTCTGGCGATGGAGCTGAGCACGCCAACCAAAGGTGGGGGTAGGCTCCAATAGAATTGGTCCTTCTTGCCCAACATTGTGTTGCATTCTCAAAAACAAGGACCCGTTCGCACACTAAGAATTGGAATACAAACACGATTACGTCGTTATCCAAAAATCAACTTTCACCCATCAGTCAAGTCCTTGCAGTACACTTCTCGGAACCGGCCTCGGAAACCCGAAGACGGAAGTTCGAGTCACCAGAAATGTGAATCCGCGGTCGTCCGTTTGATCTTCATCACAGCTAGACGCTCTCGCACCGCGTTCGATGTGTGGTGGCGTGATGTTGAGTTGTCATGCTTTACACTCACCGAATTCTTATACATGGGTCAACTATGTTCAAGTGCATAGTTTCGATACATTACATGATAGTGCACCTAGATTCTCAGTGCACCTAGATCCTCAGAAATGGCACCGCTCTTGCTCAATTCAGCATGGAACCTATTGAGAGAAGAATGTTGTAATACTTCAGAAGTTCAAAGATGTTCCTCCTATGCAAGATGGAGTTTTGAAGGAACACATGGGCGAACTGTGAGAATTATCATGAGCAGAAGTCAAACTCAGTACGGTAGCCTGCTTGTGCGGATGATGGCCTACAACCACC
>SZWC01011668.1:37828-64586 GCA_023375785.1 Penium margaritaceum | reverse complement strand
CCTCATGCAATGGATGCTTGAGTCATGGCGCCGCTTGAAGGACATGCGCGAGACCATCACGTCAACATGGTCGCGTTGCGGCTATGATGACATTTTCACGCAAGATTTGCAATTCATTGCCTTGCAACAATGCATAGGTAGGGGACGCTTCCTAGCCGACTCGGAGCTTCCCGACGATGAGGAGCACCTTGGGTTGTAGGCTACATTGCTCTCTTTTGTTTGGTGTGCAAAGTCAAAGATGACAATCCCCTCCTATCTCTTTTGTACTCTCACTCCCACACGCCCTTCCCACCCCTATGTGCAATGCATTGCCTTGGTTCCATCCAAGGCTTCATGGGTGCCATGTCTGGTTCGGGTCTGTTGCTCTCTTGCACTTGTTCCCGTGCGTTTCTGTCGATTGTCTTGTCCCGAGACCCTACTGCGACGACCCCCCCCTCCTCCGCTGACCGATCTGTCGCTCGCATGGGTGACAGACTGGAGCGTCGTGGCGCGACGGTCTCGCGGCAGACCGCAAGAACGACGAGCCACGACCCTAATTTACGGACCGCCTAAATTTGAACACCACCAACCACAATTTTTTCCGGCTTTAATCAACATAGCTGCAAATAATTCTGGGCCGGTCCCGAACAAGCCAGAACATAATTATGGGTCGGTCCCGAAAAAAAAAAATATTTAAGTTATGAATTTAGGCGGGAGTAGGGTACACCAAACCATTTGTACACATATAGGGCTTGAACATGCCCTTGAGATCTAAAAAACCAGGCGTATTCTATATGTACATTGGAAAATACTGATATGAAAATTCCCAATGAATCAAGGTAAAATCCGTAACGTCACATGGACTCTTCCAAAAGTAAAACTGACTACGCAGTGCATAAGCCGAGAACCACTGCAATTATTGCCTCACTCAAACACTCCCCCTCAATAAGTGTATTAGTGATAGTAAAAGGACTCAGCCATAGTTGAATTTGCTTAGTGGCAAAGAAACTCATAGTTTCTCGAGTCATCACTAAGCTTTTGTGGCGGCACCATTTTTTTCTCCTGCTTTTGAATTCAAAAGATGTGCCGCCCCTCAATTTTTTGCCCTCAAATGTGGAGCATAAGTTTAGGGTTATTTTTTGCCCTTAAATGTAAAGCACGCTCTTAGCTCTCCTTGTAGAGAGTTAAATGAAGCTAGGTTCAACTCCCAAAGGTCTCCAGAGGTGCCTCTGAATGCACCTCAAGGGTCATGCTCTCAATTGAGAACTCCAATGCGATGTCTCTTGTTGAGATCTACCAGTCTCAGCAGCCAGGTTCTCCTTAAAAGGGCCTCTCAATCCTAAAGGGAATTTTTCTGAGATTTGAAGTTCATTTCCTCACAAGAGAGAAGTAAGTGCTTCTCACTGGTAGCCTGTGACCCTTTAGTTGCCAGTGACCCTTCAGCTTCCTAGTGACCATGCATCTTCCTGATATCCTTTAGCTACTTGGAGGGTTGTGCAACTACCCAGGAGGTTATGCAACCATCCAGGTGGTTATGTAATCACCAGGTGGTTATGCAACCACCCCAGGAGCTTGTGCAACTCCTTGTAACCTCCCAGCCAGGAACATCCAAAAGGGGACCTGCCTCAGGACTGCTTAAAGGACCATCAAGTCACCTAGTGACTTATGCCTCCAGTTTTCAACCCAAGTAGCCGACCTTCAGACACTCCCAGCTCCAGATCTCCAAGTGCTGCCTCCAGCACTTGGACCTCGTAAAGTGTACAGCATACTTCTTCACTGGGGTTCCTTAGTGAGAAGGCATCCAGGGCGGACGCCCTCTTGTTCAAGCTACACCCAAGTCCTGTCTCTAGCACTTGGTGCACTACTCAGCTTGTACAGTTACAACACCTACTACTACTACTACGCGTCTGTTTTCTTGACTTAACGTGAGTGAACTGTGTGGATTCACTTCCTTGTACATACTTCTCCATGTGATGTATGTGTATAAGTTTATACTATCTAACTGTGTGCTAAATCTTGTCCAAGACTACTTTCACCCATCAATATTCCAGTTTTCTTGATATGGTATCAGAGCAGGGTGACGGGCTATGACCAACAAAAAAAGACACAAGGATAGCAAGCACCATGGACAAACTGGAGGACTTCCAACGCTTGCACTAGCAGGCATTCATGCAAAGAATGCAACATGGGCAAGAGCAGCAGTAGGCAAAAAGCTTTATACTCGTCACACGGTATGCAGAGCAGATGGAACTACTGCGCCTAGAGTTTGAGGCTCACACTACCCAACTTCATAACGAGTTCAAACGCTAGATGTAGGAAGCAAACATGCGCAGACAACATGAGAGTCTATGACGTCAACAAGCGAAAGAGGCCCTAACTGCAACCAAGTAACAAGCACAACAAATGGTCTCTCAGCTACAAGACTCACATCAATAAATTAATGATGTAGTTTGCACACGTAGCTGCTCAAGAAAACCTCAATCTTGTTCCAGAAACTCATCTTACATCAGCTCATCCTTTAGCAGCCCATCTTGTAGTAGCTCAGTCTACAACAGGCAATCCGTTTTCACCTGCCGGAGGGATGCAACTCTCGCCTCCGGCTCCCTATTCCCCAGACCTGGTGAGCATGCCAGACATCTCCAACACCCTGCAAGTAGAAAAAATCAGTTTAGAGAAGTTCAACGATGAAACCGTCTCCCTCAAGGCATTCAACTTTGAAGCAGCAACTTGACCAAACAAGTTGTGGCAGTTCTTTAACGAGCAGTGTAGACCCCCAGCCCTCACCAGCCCACCAGATTTCCTCAAACAATTCAACTACTACAGCTTCATGGCATACTGATTCCTCCTCAAAAGTGTGGTACCACGCATCCAACAAGCTCTCTACATGTACAAAGACATGACCAAACCTGCCTGCTCAACATGGCAATACCTCAAGTAGCAGTACCAGACCAATGACTCCACCTAGAAATCCTACCTCCTTTCAGATGTCTCTCACATCCACATGAGCCAGTTCAACAACAACGTCGAACTCTACATCAACAGAGCATAAAATATCCGCGACCAGCTCGTTGTCACAGACTCACCACTTCCAGAAGCCCTCTTTGTATCCTACATCATGAATGGCCTTGGCAATAAATGGAAAGATGTGAAGCACAAACTCCGCTACACAAAGCCTCACCTACTCAGCAAAAACTTTGTTTGCACAATGTTACTTCAGGGACAACGTGAGAAGCAGTTGGAACAACACAATGAGCAAGCACTCGTTAGCCATGCTCACCGTGGCTCCAAGATGTCCTCACAGATGAAGGACAATCCGTACTCCACCGAAAGCTTGTTGCAATCATTTTTACCATCGTCAATCCCAAGCCAAAAAAGAATGTCATCATTAATTCCCTAGCGAACGTTGCCAATCACTGTAGCCCTCATCTCTGGCCCCCAAAACTCCGGACAACGTCGTGCAATCACATGCCGATATTGCAGCAGAAAAGGAAACATTGAGGAAGATTGCTGGATGCGACAACAACATCAGCAAGAAAGAGATGGCATCAAACCATCAAGGCCTATTCCGCGTCAACAAGGGGCACTGATAAAACAATAACAAGATCTCCAATTCATAAGCAAGGACGTGCAGCAGACGGAGGGGTAAAAGGATGAAGACAATCCTAAAAACACTAAGGAGGGAGCACATGATGTGGAACAGAAGTATGGTTTCTCCTACTATGCAAATCTTTCCACAACCAAAAAGAAGCAGCATCTACGACTCCCTGATATCTTCTACCTCAACAACGGAAGTAACAAAGACATCACCTACGATGCCAACACCCTACACAACCTCTGGCCGTACCCAAAAAATTCTACGGTGATGGTGGGGAACATGGTAGAACTCCCTATCAACGGCATCGGCGATCTCAAAGCTCGTGCACATAAGGACATCGACGTCACCATCACTAATGTGCTCTACGTCTCTAGCATCTCTGCAAAGCTCATCTCCATGGGCAAGTTGATGATGAAGGGACTATGCTTCACCACAAAAGACATGGAGCTCTTTGTCAACACTGTCCCAGGAGAGCTCATTGCAAAGGGATAATTGCAAAGCAACGCCATGATCAGACTTCAGCTTTACCCTCATTGTCTTTAACAGAGAATCGCAGTAGTTGTCAGCCTCTCACCAAAAAAGTTGGCAACACCAGAACACTGGCACCTTTGTGTTGGACATATCAACGATCACCGGCTCCAACTAATTCTCCCCCTTATCCTTCCCTTCAGCAACAAAAAAAGACATTTCAAATCAGCTACACTTGGTCCATATGAACATCTGCGGACCCTTCACCAAATCCTCTTCTGGACACAAGTATTTGTCATCTTTGTCAACGATTCCACCAAGTACATGTGGACATATCCTCTCATTACTTGCGATGTGTTCCTTGAAACATTCCGTGAGTGGTTCCCACAAGTGGAACGCGAAGCCATGACCAAGCTCAAGATACTTCGCTTAGACAACGCCGCCGAGTTCACCAGCAACGACTTTGTCACTCTACTCAAGGAGCAAGGCATCAAACAACAAGAATTGACAACCCACACTCCGCAATAGAACGAAGTGGGAGAACGCTACAATTGTACACTTGAGGAGATGCTAAAAGCCATGCTACTCTCAGCATAGCTTCAAGATTTGTGGTGGCCTGCAGCACTCCAACAAGCAATGTGGGTCAAAAATCAACTACCAATAGCGAATCTCCCAACAACAAAAACCCCATACGCACTGTGACATGACAAAAGCCCTAACATCAGCAGCCTCCGTACGTTTGGCAGCATGGCACTCTACCACGTCCCTAAAGAATAGTGACATAAGCTTGAAGACAAGGCTGCATGGGGGATCTACATCAGTCAAATTGAAACGCAAAAGGCATGGGTCTTTTACGACATCACAACCCGTTGTTGCATCAATAGTCGCGATGTCGTCTTCTACGAGAACCGCACTTACAAGACATGGACAGAGACAAAAGCGAGGACGTCAGAGACAACCACTTAGCATAAATAGCAATTCCTTGCACAAATGGAGAAGCAAGAACTCACTGAGACATAGTTGCAGCAGCCGCATGATAAGGAAGTAAAGGCGACAGAAACCATCGCAATGCACGATGACAACCATCGCCTTGCACTCGACAAACAACCTGATAAAAGAGACCAACAAGTAAGGGCTCCTTTGCTTGAGGAGGCCAAGAACCGGAGTAATGGGAGGGGGCTCCGGGAATCCTCCACCATCTAGGACAATTCGGAGCTCGGGTACTTCGAGAATCTTCTACAGCAACAACTCGGAGACATCGACATAACAGCACCAACAACATCTCTTACGGCTTGTGGAATTCATCAAGAGGAAGGCATATTTCAAACATGTTTTCTTACCAACACTCTCACCGCTCTGACAACGGCCAACGACCTACTGCAACAAACTTCCAACGTCACTAAAGCCCTGTACGGCCCATACGCATCAAGTTGGAGGCAGGCATTTGACGGTGAGTATAACAGTCTCATCACCCAAGGAACATGGGAACTCGTCAAACTTCCTCCAGGGCAGCAGACTGTCAGAGTAAAATGGGTATTTTGTGTGAAGACCAAAGCTCACGGCAGCCTCGACAAGTTCAAAGCTCGTCTTGTCACAAAAGGCTTCTCGCAGATACCACGGAAAGACTTCTTTGACACCTATGCTATAGTGTGCCGCTACACTACAGCGCGAATGATGATCTCCCTTGCAGTAGTGAATGATTGGGAGATTTTGTAGCTCGACGTCAACAACGCATTTCTCAACGGCAAAACGGACACAACAACATACATGAAGCAGCCAGAGGGATATGATGATGGTACTACACGAGTTTGCAAGCTCATCAAAAGTCTGTACGGGCTGAAACAAAGTCCCCTCCTCTAGTATCAAAAACTATGAAACATCGCGACAACCTCAACTTCACAGCATCATCCTATGACGACTGCCTTTTTTTGCATCAAAACGTATTGACATCATCACCACATTGCTATGCCCTTGTCTACGTTGACAAAATTCTCATCATCGGATGCAGCAAAGACCTGACAACAGCTATAGCGAAGGCAATGGAAACATCAGTTAACATGAAAGTCATACCAGACGTGAACTTCAACCTCGGCATGAACATTGGTTGCCATCGCAAGGCACGCACCATCAGTCTCGGGCAACAAACGTACATTGAGAAAATCGAGAAATGTTTCAACATCGCTGACAACTTCTATGACACTCCACTGTCACTCTAACCACTTCCACCAAAGGAAAGTGATCAAGGTCCTCTCGATGAAACAGCTTATCTCTCATGTGGCGCATGCACACAACAAGCTATACTCGACCTGATCTACAGTTTGCAGTCGGACGTTAGGCCTCCTCCAACAAGACTCGCCCCCAGAGAACGTGCAACGAGCTGACACGTGCGCTATGGTACTTCAAAACAATGTCTAGATTCAGCTAGTTTACGGCACCAACGCATCTCTACAGCTGTAGTGCTATAGTGACGGCGCCTTCCATAGACAGCCTGACGATTGGTGTACCATTAAAGGCTACATTTGCCTATTCGAAGGCGCATCTATCTCTTGGTCCAGCAAGAAGCAAACCGATGTCACACTCAGCAGCACCAAGGCAGAGTATGTGGCTGCCACAGAAGCGGCGCAAGAAATCACGTATCTAAGAAACCTCCTCAAAAAGGTTGGTTTTCTGCAAAAGGGACCTACGGCACTATTCGTGGACAACCAGTCTACAATTAGCCTCGCCAACTCAACATAGTTCGACGGCCTCACCAAACACATCAGCATCAAGGGACACAGGATCCATTCCAAAGTCCTTGACGGCACCGTAAATCTTCTCTTCATTTGAGGAAAACAGCAAGTCGTAGATTTTCTCACAAAAAGTTTCAACAAAGAAAAACACGCTCTCTGCATCCTGCAAAGCGAGCTTTATGGAGAAGGACCACTCACCTCCACTGTGTTGTTCATGTACTCTCGAAGCGACCCATACGCTGCGTTTGGGATCCCGAACACATACGTTGGGCAAGCTCGTGACCGCATCGCCTCATCCAAACTTGGGATCTCGAGTCATGGGCAAACACGATGTCCCTAATAAGAGAAATTGCCCGCTTCATCCTCGAAGAATATTGGGCGCCCCATTGTGACACAACCCCATCGCCAGATAACCTCACCGTGGGAGTTCAACCTGCAAAAGTGGATATCACGGCTAAAAATGGTGTTGTGGGGAGGAAAGACAACTGAGCCATAATTTCAGGCATTCATGGTGGAGTTGTGATCTCCTACTAAGCCTCCTGATGCCTCACAAGTCGAAGGAGGCACTCCTATAGTTGCTGTTTTAGAGGTTACTACCAACCCCCAGGTTCCTCATGCCAAAATGCACTCAGAAAACCTTCTTGAGATAGTTTCCCACCAAACTGGGAACGTTTCCACTTCAGAAAAAGTGCTTGGGGCATTTCACGCAACATCACCGACGAACAAGTCTGAAAAATCATGGAACTCACTCCTGACACGGTCCACGACTCTCCAACCAACAGGGCGGATTGCCCAATCCACTTAGGAAAACCGGGGAAGGATCCAACGGCTGCGAGCGACCGCTCGCCATCTCGCTTGCCAGCGATCGACCGCACTGGTCGATCGACGGGTGGCGCGCAACTACCGGGTGGCGCGCGAATGGTTGCGTCGTCGCTCGACTATGGTGTGACCCCCCTCGCAACGTTTGCAGAAACTACGAACTTTGAATTTCCGACGGATACTACGAGGATCGCAATATCCGCTCCAGCTGCAAAGTGGGAGGGGGGGAAGGACCTGTTTTGTCCTCCCCACTCACTTTGCAGTGCCCAGCACACATCGCTGGAAACTACGAGACCTTGATTTTGCAGCCCTCACCGCACGCTACGCATCATTTCAGTTTCGGCACCAATCATACTTCGTTTTATGGAACGACTTCAGAAATACCCTCCACATCCTGAATCGACCCTTTGTATGCCAAAGATCCGCACAGCCCCAACTCCACCTCTTTTGGAACATTTGTCGAGTGGGACACACCTCCACCATGTTTGATCCAGGTGTTCTATACCTCATCCTCCCATCCTCTCCACCAACTCTCCACATCTCCATCTCATCTTCCCACAATGACCTCCGTCTCAACAACCTCCTCTTCCTTAGGGAAAGTGAAGATCCTTGATTTCCTCCGCCTCTGACCTTCCCAACCATCTTCGATTGAGGGGGAGTGTTGAGATTTACCAGTCTCAACGGTTGGGTTCTCCTTAGAAGGGCCTCAAAATCCTATAGGGAATTTTCTGAGGTTTGAATTTCATTTCCTCAAAAGAGAGAAGTAAATGCTTCTCACTGGTAGCCTATGACCCTTCAGCTGCCAGTGACCCTTCAGTTTCCTTGTCACCCTTCATCTTCTTGATACCCTTTAGCTGCCTTGGAGGGTTATGCAACTACCCAGGAGGTTGTGGAACCACCCAGGTGGTTATGTAACCACCCAGGTGGTCCTACAACCACCCCAAGAGGTTGTGCAACTCCCTCTAACCTCCCAGCGAAGAGGATCCAAAAGGAAACCTGCCTCAAGACTACTTAAAGGACCATCAAGTCACTCAATGACTTATGCCTTCAGTTGTCAACCCAAGCAACCAACCTTCAGACACTCCCAGCTCCAGATCTCCAAGTGCTTGCTCAAGCACTTGGACCTTGTACACTATACAGCATACATCTTCACTAAGTTCTTTAGTGAGAAGGCATCCAGGGTGGACGCCCTGTGGTTCATGCTATACCCAAGTCCTGTCTCCAGCACTTGGTGTGCTACTCAGCTTGTACAACTACAACACCTAGTACTACTACACGTCTGGTTTCCAGACATAGCGTGAGTGAACTGTGTGGATTCAAGTCCTTGTACATACTTCTCCATGTGATTTATGTGTATAAGTATATGCTAACTAACTGTGTGTGCTAAATCTTGTCCAAGAGTGCTTTCAACCATCAATGTTCTAGTTTTATTGACATCTCTTCCTATCGGCGCCCTTGATTGAGCTGTCGAAGAGTTATTTTCAAGGAGTTGACGTGCAAAAAAAGATTTTTTTTAAACTCATGTCTCACTCTCTACTCTCCAGTGCAATAGAAAAGGACTTAGGATGGTGTTTGTGGAGCATTTCTGGTTTCGAAGCCCATTGTCTATCATCCCTTACTGTTCTACTCCATCCTCGTGAGTGTGTTTTCATCCCTAGAGGCCCTTGCCAGACTTTGCGTTGAGGGGGATCGTCTTCAAACTCACCTGCGAGGGCCTCTTCTGCTTTGTCAGCCTTCTTTCGTTTGTCCTGAGGAATGTTGTCGACAGAGCCTCGTCGTCCTTTTGCGCCGGCAATAAGGCGCTTTTGTCCTTTAGTGCGAGCTTCTATGTCAGCTCACACTGAACTCTGAACTTTGAAGCTCGCAGTTAGGTGCAGCAAAGAGTTGCTCGCGATAGCAAGCAAGCTCCCCTCGCACGAAACGACGCTCGCAAAAGTGAGTGTTATTCTCCCAGCCGCAACTCCGCTGAAGCATGTCATTACGAACTAAGAACCCAGCTTCGGCTTCTGTTCGCCCTCCTCCATGCGATCGCAAACAAGCAGCTCACGTTGGCATGCAATGTATCGCATCCACGCATAACACGAGTGGTCAAAAACGTTTTGTAAACTATTCTTCGACGCAAGTCTTTGCTCAACGAATTTATTGAAATCATTTGTCAGCTTTCCGACTGCTGCCAGAAGCTGACGTTGGGGTTTTTCGAGACACTAAAGCTTCTCACTGCCCTGCCACTCCTCTTTTGGGTTGAAACAACATTTTTGCGATGTCACCGCCATGCTGAAAAACACCAGTGGTGTGGAGAGAAAAGTGGGAACATCGATTACCTTGTCGTGGGCACTCATTTTCTCGTAGCCAAAGTAGGTATTGTCTTTCCTACTACCGAGAAGATGTCCATGCTTAGAAGAATCACTCTAGGTGTCAAAATAATACTTTGAAGCCAAAATAATCATTTCAAGGACTCTTGAAGTAACTCTCGTACTCCCCGTCTATGTTCCACTGCGCAAAATCACCTTGTTATGTACTAGAGAACAGATTGCACAAATGGAAAGCTTCCCATAGACCATAGGTGTTTTTCCAACGTCGCCGTGCTCCTTAGGAGAAACCATCGGCACCTTAGAAAAAGTGAATTTATTTCTTCGGCTGCCGCCACGATGTTGCGTGTGCCCAAAAACGTCGTGCACTCCCTATTGATTTGTTATACCAAAGGAAGAGGCAGGGTTCTTTCTAGCGGTTGGGCCCTAAATGAGCCTTATCATACCGTTATAGCAGTGATACCCTTCAGCAAAGGTTTCACCTTCACTGCTTTTCAAGGAGATCCGCTTCCCATTGCTGACAATGTGTGCTCCCTACTTTAAAACTCTCCAAGAAATATGAGGTTTAAAGAAATCTTAGGGATAAACAAAGTGCACTTTAAAACTCTCCAAGTAATTCATCAGTGTCATCTTCCGTTTGCCTTTCACTAGCACACGCTAGTTTTTTGCTACAGTGACGTAGCCTTTGTCACTAAACTAAAGGTGTTGGAAGATCTATCAAACGTAATATGTGACATGCACCCACTATCCACATACCACACGTTTTTTAGCAGACTCGCTCAATACTCAGCACTTCTGAGATATGGAATAGAGATCCTGAGTTGAACTGCCTCTTTTCCACTCCAGCAATCACCTTCTTCTGAGTCTCCTCGTCTTCTTCGTCACTATCCTCCTCTCCACCATCAGAATCCTCTGACTGCTCCTCCTCCCTCTGCTGCCTCCTTGCACACTCTTTATCTATTAGCCTCTTCCTACAATACAGCATGATGTGTCCAGTTTGCTCACAGTACACGCACTTGCAAACAAGTTGAGGTTTTACATGCTTGTTGGAGTTTCCACAAGGTGTAGATGGCGATGTTTGATTTTGCTCAAGTTTAGGGGTTGAGTTGAAGGTAGATTTGTTTGATTTTGGATGGGAAACAAGGGTAGAGCAAGCTATTGGGTATGTTGGATAGGAAGAAATGTAACTACTCCTTTACAAGCTTGCGATTGCGCTCTTCTGTCAACAATATCTTGCACACGTCCGCCTCCATTAGTTCAGCCTCCTCCTTGAACTTCAGCAAACGCATCACTTTCTCCCAATTGCTGGTCAATCCGTTGAGGACGAAGGTCACAAAGACCAGCTCTAAAACAGAAGCAACACTCACCACGAGCTGGTCGCGTATTGACTTGGCTTTGTTGATGTAAGGAAGCTGCTAAGATTGATGTGGGAAAGCTCTGAAGGGAGGTGCAACTTGAAGGTAGGTCCACAACACGCAGGAGCACGCATGATGAGCATGTTCGCTCGATCCCTCAAACATCTTGATTGCCTGTTGGATGCAAGGAGTAACATGATTATCCAGCACCATGTATGCAGCCTTAGTGATGTGGCCTAACTCTACCATCATTTGTGGTGATGACTTCAATGGTAGTGGCGAGAAGTGCCCATTGTATAACTCCCATAGGCAATGAATGTGAGTGACTTGTCTGAACTTGTGCACCCAGTGTGGGAAGTTCTCTTTGTCGAACTTGTCCATCTTGATCTTGTGTAGCTGAAAGTATGCCGCTACTACAGGCACTGTGACCTCCAGATGTTGGAACGGGACTCTTTGTCCTCTCAATGGTTGGATAAGCACAAGATGCTTTTGCATGGGTACTCTAGGAAACGACTTTTCTTGCACCATTCCTACAGTTGCCACTGGCTGAGCCCCATCGGCTTGTGGCATAGGATCCGGTTGAGCCTGTTGGTGTGATGCCAATAGTGGCACCCCTGGCATCCCTTGAGAATGCACCAGGAAGTGCTGTGCCACACCTACGTTTGCAGCTACTCTAGGCTACATCTACTGAGAGAAAGGTGGTTGCACAACTGGTGGAGGAATTCCAGGAGGCACATGGGCAGATGATGCTTGTGACTATTGATGCCACTGCATCGGCTGCTGTTGCTACTGTAGTTGCTGTTGTTGTTGCATCATTTTTTTATGTATCTACTTCTGCTGTTGAGACAAAGCCAGCTATTGTTTTATCTCTTCACTCTGTGCTATTTAATTTGTACATCATTGCTTCAACTGCTGTGTGTGTCACGCTTAAGCCGCATGTGTGAGTTGCTCTTGATGTCGAAGGAGCTCTTGAGCCCCAAGCTGTTGCGTAAATGCCTCATGTTTGTGCTCCATAGCTTGACACGCAAATGCTTCTTGCTTCGCCATCCGCTGCGCTTCCTCAACCAAGTGTTACGCTTCTACTGCTTGTCTTTATGAATGATCTGGGACATGGCATCCTTGCTCTTGACCCATGCATCAACCATGTAAGACAGACTGAGTGTCAAGTGGAGGAGAACCCTCCATTGGATATTGAGGTACCATATCACTCATACAGATTTCTCTGTCCTTGTGCCTTGTGCACAATCCATGATTTTTGCACCTTTCCACTCTCTGATGCTGACATGTGAATGTGGAAGACTCTTCCACCAATACTAAGTTGTAGCCGCTCCACTTGCTAGTGGCATGGGCATGATTCCTCTAATACCATGTTGGCATTTTGCGCGACCACAGCAAAGGCTTGGTTGGCCTTGCAGTTGTGTCAGGTCCTTCGCTGTGCCAAGCAATGCTTGTACAACTGTTGTGAATTTACTGCAAAAGCTCTCATTGTATTACAAGAATAAAACATACATCAATAATACGTAAAAGCTCAGAAATAGCCCATGAACAGCTTAGCATCAAAACCTTGACAAAGCCTAGCCTCAACTAGGCGCAACATCTTGACAGGCATCTAGCCTTGTAGCAAGAGTATTGGCGTGTCAACCATCTTCCGGCCTGACAGGCCTTTAGGATGTGAGGCAACCTCCTCTCGACGCTGGCACACTTCTGCCAAAGTTAGTGGGTCTTTGGAGGGAACCTCCAAGAAACTCTAGCAGCATCGGGGTGTGAGTCTGGTACACAGACCAAGTGGCTCACAAATGTGCAAAGTGGTTCATGCTGATAAAACGGAGTTGGAGATACTGGAATTGATTACTAGAGCCACAACTGGTGCTCCCTTTTATAGTAGTGCTCTGGCTAGTAGTAGTCTTCACGATCTAGGCTGCTTCACTAAAGGTGGTGGTCCCGGCAGTCCCAACCGTTAATGTAGTAATGTGTCGTCCAACACTAGAAGTGACGATGATGATGTAGTAAATCCTCCACGAGGTCGTTTGTGAGCTAGACGATTGTGTTGATGTCTGTACAATGGCTCACACAAACCTCGTAGGCTTCGATGTCTTCAAGATTACCTCATACGAGGCAGTTTCCAAGTTGTCAAACCTTGCAAATCATTCCAGTCAGTTGCCGGAGGTAGTCCCACCTTTCTTGAGTATGCCAAACCATTTATACACATCCAAGGCTTGAACATGCCCTTGAGAACTGAAAAACCAAGAGTATTCTATCTTGTACAGTGGAAATGCTACAAGAAAAATGTGCGACAAATCACGGTAAAATCCGTGACTTCACGTGGACTCCTCCAAAAGTAAAACGTACTACGCAGTGCTGTAGCCAGGTTTGACCGCAATCATTGCCTCATTCCAACACTCCCCCTCGATAAGTGCGTTGGTGATGGTAAGAGAACTGAGCCACACTTGAATTTGCTTTGTGGCAAAGAAACCCAAAGTTTCTTGAGTCATCACTAAGCTTTGGTGTCGGCAACAATTTTTTCTCCTTCTTTAGAAGTCAAGAGATGTGCTGCCCCTCCATTTTTTGCCCTTATATATGTAGCACAATTTTTTTTTAATCTAGAGCACGCTCTTAGCTCTCTTTGTTGAGTGTTTTTTTTGTGAAATGAAGCTAGGATGAACTCCCAAAGGTCTCCATGGGTGCCTCCGGATGCACCTGAAGGGTCAAGCTCTCAGTTGAAAACTCCAATGCAATGTTTCCTACTATCGGCGCCATTGATTTAGCTGTCCAAGAGCTATTTTCAAGGAGTTGACAAGTAGAAAAATATATTTTTTCCTCGCTCTCTACTCTCTTGCACAGTAGAAAAGGACTCCGGATGGTGTTTGTGGAGCATTTGTGGTTTCATAGCCCACTTTTACTCGTCCCTTGGTGTTATGCTGCATCCTCACGAGTGTTTTTTCATCCTTGGAGGTTCTTGCCAGACTTTGCGTCGAGGGGGATCAACTTCAAACTCAACAGTGAGGGCCTCTTCTTCTGCGTCAACCTCCTCTCGTTCGCAATTAGAATTTTGGTTGATGGGGCCTCGCTGTCCTTTTACGCCAGCGATTGGGCATTGTTGTCCTTTAATGAGACCTTCTGTGTCAGCTCGCACTGAACTATGAACTTTGTAGCTTGTGGTTAGGTGTAGCGAAGAGTTGCTTGTGATAGCGAGTGAGCTCCCCTCACAGCAAACGATGCTTCGGAAAGCGAGCATCATTCTTGTAGCCGCAACTCTGCCGAAGCATGCCGTTCGACACTTGGAAGTTGCAGCAATGGCAAGTTTGCCATTGACCATAGGTGCTTATCCAACGTCGTCGTGCTCCTTAGTAGAAACCAAAGGCACCTTAGAAAAAGTAAACTCATTTTGTCAACTACCGCAAAAATGATACGTGTGCCCACAAAATTCACGCACTCCCTATTCATTTGTTGTAACAAAGGAAGATCCAAGGTTCTTTCTAGCAGTTGGGCTCTAATTAAGCCTTATCATATCATTGGAGCAGAGATACCCTTCAGCGAACGTTTCACCTTCACTGCTTTTCAAGGAGATCCGCTTCCCATTCTTCACAATGTGCGCTCCCCGCTTTAACAACTCTCCAAGTGATATGAGGTTGAAAGAAATCCCGGGGATAGACAACATGTTATCAAAGCTTACCTAAGCTCCCTTGTACCCCATCAGTGTCATCTTCCCTTTGCCTTTCACTAGCACATGCGAGTTGTTTGTTACGAGTTCTTCCCTTAGCCTTTGTTACTATACTAAAGGTGTTGGAGGTAAAATGGGTCAAACGTAACATGTGACGTGCACCCACTGTCCAGGTACCACACATTTTTTAGCAGGCCCGCTCGATACGCGGAACTTTTGAGACATGGAATACAGATCATGGGAAGTCAAACTGCCTCTTTTCCACTCCAACAATCACCTTCTATTGAGTCTCCTCATCTTCTTCATCACTATCCTCCTCTCCAATGTCCCAATCCTCTGACTACTCCTCCTCCCTCTTGTGCCTCCTTGCACACTTCTTATCTCTCAGCCGCTTCCTATAATACAGCCTAATGTGTCCAGTTTTCTTAAAGTACGGGCAATTGCGCACAAGCTGAGGTTTTACGTTCTTGTCGTTAGAGTTTCCACAAGGTGTAATTGGCATTTTTTTGGGCTGAGGTTTAGGAGTTGAGTTCACGGTAGACTTGTTTGATTTTGAATGCGAAACTAGGGTAGAGCAAGCTATTGGGTATATTGCATAGGAAAGAAAATGTAACTTTTCCTTTACAAGCTTATGATCGCGCTCTTCTCTGAACAATATCTTGCACACCCATGCCTCCATTAGTTCAGCCTCCTCCTTGAACTTCAGCAAACACCTCACTTCCTCCCAATTGTCGGTTAATCCGTTGAGGAGGAAGGTCACAAAGACCAGCTCCAAGATGGGAGCATCAGTCACCACGAGCTGGTCGCGTTGTGACTTGGCTTTGTTGATGTAATCCTCAACGCTTGTGAAGTTTCTCAGATTGATGTGGGAAAGCTCTAGAAGGAGGCGCGACTACAAGGTAAAGTCTCCTGACATGTAGGTCCATAACACGTAGGACCACGCATGATGAGCAGGTTTGCTCGATCCCTCAAACAACCTGATAGCCTGTTGGATGCAACGAGTAACATGGTTATCAAGCACCATGTACGCAGCCTTGGTGAAGTAGTTGTACTCTACCACTGCTTGTGTTGATGACTCTAATGGTGGCGGTGATAAGTGCCTGTTTTATATCTCCCATAGGCAATTTCCTACGTGATCTATTTGCACTTGTGCACCCGGTGTGGGAAGTTCTTTTCGTCAAACTTGTCAATCTTGATCTTGTGTAGCTGCAAGTATGCTCCTACTGCAAGCACTATGACCTTTAGATGTTGGAATGGAATTCTTTCTCCTATGAATGGTCGGACAAGCACAAGATACTTGCGCATGGGTATTGCTAAAAACGATTTTCCTTGAGGCATTCCTACAACTACTACATGCTGAGCCCCATAGGCTTCTGGCATAGGAGCCGGTTGACCCTCTTGGTGTGATGCCTATGGTGGCACCCCTGGCATCCCTTGAGAATGTGCCAGGAACTACTGTGCCACACCTCCGTTTGCAGCTACTTGAGGCTACATCAGTTTGAAGAAAGCTGGTTGCACAACTAGTCGAGGACTTCCATAAGGCACATGGGCAAGTGATGGTTGTGACTGTTTTTTCCACTACATCGTCTGATGTTGCTACTTCACTTGCTGTTGTTGCTTCATCATTTGTTCATGCATTTGATGTTGTTGTTGAGACAAAGATAGCTGTTGTCCTATCTGTGCACTTTGTGTTGCTAAATCTGTACATGATTGTTGCAACTGTTGCGTGTGTCATGCTTGAGGTACATGTGTGAGCGACTCTTGCTGTGGAAGGAGATTTTGAGCTCCAATGTGTTTCCTCAATGCCTCACGTTCCTACGCCATAGCTTGACGCACCAATACTTCTTACTTTACCATCCACGGCACTTCCTCATCCAAGCGTTATCGTTGTGCATGATGTGCGACATGGCGTCCCTGCTCTTGACCTATGCATAAACCATTTAAAACAGACTGATTTTCAACTAGAGGAGAACCCTCCCTTAGATATTGAGGCACCATGTCACTCATAGAGACTTATTTGTCCTTGTGCCTTGTGCACAATCCGTGATTGGTGAACCTCTCCACTCTCTGATGGTGACATGTGAATGTGGAAGACCCTTGCACCAACACTAAGTTATAGCTGCTACACTTGCTACTGGCACAGGCATGATTGCTCTTATACCATGTTGGAATTTTCCACGACCATAGTTAAGGCTTGGTTGGCCTTGCGGTCCTTCAGGACCTTTGGTGTGCGTTGCAATGCTTGTACAACTGTTGATAATTGAATGCGGAAGCTCCAATTGAATTACAAGAATACAAAGTACAACAATATCATGTATAACCTAAGAAATAGCCTATGAACAGATCAACAACAGAACCTTGACAAAGCCTAGCCTCAACTAGGCGCAATGTCTTGCTAGGCATCCGGCCTTGTAGCAAGAGCTTTGGCGTGTCGACCATCTTTCGGGTTGACATGCCTTCAGGATGTGAGACAACCTCCTCTCCATGGTGGCACACTTCCGCCAAAGTCAGTGGGTCGTCAGGGGGAACCTCCGGGAAACTCCTTGCGGCGACTGGCGCTGATACCATGTTGGAATTTTGCACGACCACAACAAAGGCTTGGTTGGCCTCGCTGTCGTGCCAGGACCTTTGGTGTGCAAAGCAATGCTTGTACAATTGCTGACAATGGAATGCGGAAGCTCTGATTGTGTTACAAGAATACAAAGTAAAACAATGCTTTGTAAAAGCTTAATAACAGCCCTTGAACAACTTAGGAAGAGAACCCTAAGAAAGCCTAGCCTCAACTACGTGCAATGTCTTGCTAAGCGTCCAGCCTTGTAGCAAGAGCCCTGGCGTGTCCACCATCCTTCGGGTTGACAAGCCTTGAGGATGTCAGGCAACCTCCTCTCCACGTCAGCACACTTCTGCCAAAGTTAGTGGGTCATCGGAGGGAACCTGTAGGAAAATCTAGAAGCACCGGGGTCTGAGTCTGGTACGGAGACCACGTGGCTCGCAAACATGCAAAGTGGTTGATGCTGATATAACGGAGTTGGAGGTACTAGAATTGGTTACTAGAGCCACAACTGGTGCTCCCCTCTATACTACTGCTCTGACTGGTAGTAGTCCTGGCAGTCCAGGCTGCTTCACTCAAGGTGGCAGTCCCGGCGGTCCTAACCGTTAATGTAGTAATCTGTCCTCCAACATTGGAAGTGACGATGATGATGTAGTAAATCCTCCACAAAGTCGTATGTGAGCTAGAAGATAGTGTTGATATCTATACAATGGCTCACGCAAACCTAGTAGGCTTCATACTTTCCAAGATTACCTCGTACGAGGTAGTTGCCAAGTTGTCAAACTTATAAAATCACTCTTCTGAGTTGGCTTAGGTAGTCCCACCTTTCTTGGACACGCCAAACCATTTGTACATGTCCAGGGCTAGAACATGCCCTTTAGAACTAAAAAACTAGGAGTATTGTATCCTATAGAACGTAAAATCCCGATAGGAAAATTCCCGATGAATCACGGTAAAATCAATAACTTCACGTGGACTCCTCCAAAAGTGAAACTGACTACGCCGTGCTGATGCCGAGATCCACCATAGTTATTGCTTCACTCCAATAGCGGGGACACTTCAATCATGCCTAAAGTACTATATTACATGATGTTTTCTAAACTAAAACTTTCTCAAGCACCATGACCATGTCCATAAAACTAAGAGCTAAATCGTTACAATAATGTTGTGGACTAGATTGAGCCATGTCCTTGTCCATCATAAACACATGTCACAGCATCCGAACGCTCAACTCACTCCCCAAAAGAACTCTATGGTAGTAAGATTAACCGAAAAAAGAAGCCATTATCATTGGATTTGTTTGAAATTTTAAAATTGAAATCCACTTTCACCCCTGGCCACCATCATCACCATCAAATGACGTTGAGAATTGAAACGCACTCAGTCGTAGTCATGGTTGATTGATGAATTTGATTCTCCTTAACCGAGATGTTCAAGATGTTTTATTACATTGCAAGTACGTATGGCTCTAAATGTTTTGCAAAATGTGACATTCAACATTGAACGTTGAAGAAAACAATTTATCTTCATGAGAGCCAACACGAAGTATTGTGAAACCATACATTATTGGGGAACTAATTAGCGATTTTTCACATAGAGTAAAAAATTTTCAATCCCTCATGTTCAAATCCATGCTTGAAATCGCCTCATGTGTATTGCCTTATCTCTTTCTTATAATTTTTTGCATCCTATTTCAATAATGTTCAATGATGTTCCTCATTGTTTTACCTTTCTCATAACATTGAAAATATAGTTTATAACCATGCTGAATTTTTACCCTAGCATTATAAAACTTTTGAAAATGAGAATAATACCTCGTTTTCTCACAAAAGCAGTCCTCAGAAATCATCATGGGAATATGATGATTAATCACTGATTTCCGCTTGAAAATTATGTATAACCAATGTTATATGTGCTTATCATTGTAAATGGTAGTTACATATGTGGTACATGTTTGATGTGGCTTTTATTGCAACGACACAATCTGTTTGCGGTATAAGAGAAGTGGAACAAAATTCTTAGTACCATCTTTTTTCCATACAAAGAAGTGACCTTGTAGGATGGCCGTCGATGAAAGTGATTCAAATTGCCCAAACTGTCGTTTGAGTCGAATTTCAACGCTCGCCAGTCGCACCCTAAGCCTCGCAAGTGTGCCACACCATAGAAGTAGTTGTGTCGCATGGATTAATCGGATCTTCGCCGTCAAACCAGTTTCACAACACAATTCCACTTTTCTACGGCTGTACTTACCCATAAAACTATCTGTGCACTTCAATGCTCCATCTGAGCATGTTGCGCTCGGGTGTGTTTGTCGTAATCAGTCGTCAGGCACAAGGATTTTTTGTGTTAGACGCGTCTCCAGGTCTCTCCAGAGTTGTTACGGAGCGGCCAACATGGAATCCGTTGACGCGTGCACGTATCATGCAAAACAGCCCCGTCGTCCGACGCAAGCCAGTCCAGTAGCCAAACGCGTGTGGGCCTTGCCTGGCGGTTGTGCCCCGATCCCCCCCCCCTCGGGCGCATGCTGCCAAAGATGGATCTAGTGATGAAAAATCGGACTTGTGCTGACTTGTTTCAATACTTTGAAATTCACCGTCCATGTTTTGCACAACGGATCTCTCGTCTTTGGCAGGCTCTGACCGATTACAGTTCAATGCCTGACTGAGATCGAACTCCACTGTCCATAAGGGTTGGACCAAGATCGACGGTCGCGTTCGATTCTAGAGGGAGGTCGGTCTGCGACGCGGCGAAGCGAAAAGGGGATTCTGCGATGTGGATGAGAAGGAACGACACCAAAGGAACGAAACCCAAGGAGCGCACGGAAACTGAGACCGGTTGCAACTCGTTCCAGACGTGACTGCAGTATGACGAATAGGCGACAACATCGCTGCCAGCACGACACTAATACACCTGCGACATGACCTGTACTTTTTGTCTGGTCCGCGTGGAAAGTTGAACTCTATGAACAATGCCTGCCACGTCATTGCCGTGGTATGGAGGCTCATGGACGCCCATTGGTATGAACGGAAATTAAATGTTACGTGGCTATGCCTAGTTATGGTCGAGCAAACATGCGTCCAAAGTACAAACCCAGAAATCCTAGATCATGGAAAGGAGTTGAAACCACCTTTATTGTACGCGTCGCATTCTCAATAGATCCCCCATATCCATAGACCGCATAACAAGAATGCAATATCCATGACTTGACAGATTTTTAGAGGAATGCCAGAGACTCAATAAGAACGATGAATTCATTTTTCGACATAAATTCCACATGTCGACGCAGCATACCAAGCAGCGTTGACATGGAGATGTCAGCATAAGCGAAAAGGAAGTATCACACACTATTCAAAAGATGGCTTTGCGATAACTTCATTAAGCTTTGAGTGGCTTTTTATTCCTGCGATGGTGTCGTCCACCACACCGCAAAAACGGCTCATAGTTCGCAGTCTCCTGCTCGGCAACGCAATCGCAAGGCCCGTTAGGAGACTGAGAAACACCAACATTAGTTCATAGGTCAGATAGGTTTCATTATATTATGTAGTATTGAAAGTGAATTCTAGAATCAGAAAGAAAGGACCGACGTCGAATATGCACGCCGACAACTTTCAAACGCTGCCTTCGATAAAACACTGACTTACCTCCCTCAACGAAAGAATCATCGCTCTTAATGAACTAATATCTCTCGTAACATGACGCAAAACCTCCAAAATCACTTCAAATCTCATGTGCGAAGCAAACAAAACTACACTGCGAATCTTGAAACTGAACAACGGCATAAACATACATATGTACATGTGTATGTATATGTGTACGTCTATACATACACATATACAAATACATATACATACACATATACATACACATACACATACACATACACATATACATATACATATACATATACATATACATATACATATACATATACATATACATATACATATACATATACATATACATATACATATACATATACATATACATATACATATACATATACATATACATATACATAGACATATACATATACATGTACATGTACATGTACATGTACATGTACATGTACATGTACATATACATATACATATACATATACATATACATATACATATACATATACATATACATATACATGTACATGTACATATACATATACATATACATATACATATACATATACATAGACATATACATATACATATACATATACATATAGATATACATATACATATACATATACATATACATCTACATATACATATACATATACATATACATATGCATATACATATACATATACTTATACATATACATATACATATACATATACACATACACATACATATGCATATACATATACATAGACATATACATATACATATACATATACATATAGATATACATATACATATACATATACATATACATCTACATATACATATACATATACATATACATATGCATATACATATACATATACTTATACATATACATATACATATACATATACACATACACATACATATGCATATACATATACATAGACATATACATATACATATACATATACATATAGATATACATATACATATACATATACATATACATATACATATACATATACATATACATATACATATACATATACATATACATATACATATACATATACATATACATATACATATGCATATTTATATACATTTGTACATGTATATGTAAATGTACATGTACATGTACATATACATGGCCAGTGTTGCCGAACCTGCCCCCTTTGCAGGGTGACGACATGCCAGCTCCATTGGCCACCAAATGCGACATGCTGGAGCATAGCATCGATGGGTCTCAGGCAACTCTCGGTGGGGGTCTGGGTAAAGGGTTATGGAAATCATGGAAATCGGTTTGCACGACACTTGTCATGTCTGTGGGGAGCACCTCTTGCAATACGAAATGTTGCCTGTGCGACACGGTGTCAATCGACCGTTGCTTGGCAGGTCGTGGGTTTGAGCATGGCGAAAGGGGAATGCTGGAAATGGTGTGGAAGTGAACGACGGTGACATAAGTGAAATTTTGGCAAAATTTCTGCTACATGAAGAGGAACGTTGTTCAACTTCCGTTGTTGACCTCTAAAGTCATTTTCCTTTCTAGCCTTTTCCGTCGGTCGACAACTTCCAATTTCTAACTTCCGACCAGGAGAACTTGACAAAAGCCCTTTGTCGGTTAGGCCCAAAATGACAAATGATGGCAAAAGACTTCGACAATGGGCTCACATAACTGGTTTAAGGGTGGGTTTGTTTACCTTTGCATAGGCTCAACTGTCCTCAAAACGTGCACAACACCCGATACACGGCCCTAGGTTGCTTGTGCGACAGCAGAAGTCATACGTCACGTTGCTGTCCAACGAACGCTCAAGCCCTAAACGTGAAACGTTTGCCAAACATAATCGTAGATGTTTGAAGAATAGTAGAGCCAATGCAGAGGTATGCAAACCTACCCATTTCATACATGTATCTTGTAGACGTTGAAGAGTTTCCAATTCATACATACACCATCCGGCATATCTGCCAGAATCCCACTTAGATTTCCCTTATTTCTGTAACACCGAGCGGGACGTAGATGGTTCATAAGGATGCAATGCGGAGCTGAAGATGATTTGAGGAATTGGGATAGTTGAATGATTTTATCATAGAAATAGGTGTGCTTTGATGACGTGTCATACAATTCAAACGCATGTATACAATGACAAGAATCACAATGCGATACATGTTATGTCCTTACGCTTGAGCTGAGTGATGCATGCGACGACACGTCTTGAGAGGTCGCTTCTAAAATTTTCAAAGAGATACCGGGGGGTTGGAAGAATATCAAAGTACGGTTATGTAAAATTCTAACATCGGGATGTGGATCAAACATTATAGAGACATCAATACAAATTGCAACAGTTCCATAAACCCTTATGGAAAGTGGCTGAATGTGTTGGAACCTCCAGTTCGAGGCAGGTGGCCAAATTTCCCTTGGCCAAACGACATAAAAATGGTGGGGTTGATGCAAAGTGGACCGTGAATGTAAGGTCGGACATGCCCACTCGCACAATGAAGGGACTCGTGTACATCTCCAACGTAACACTCCCACTCCCCTACTAGCTGAGACGCCTTGATGCATTAGCAGACGTAGCCCGATGACACTTGTAATAGCCTTCTATCAGATGATAAACATTGTAGAGGTTATCGTAGGGATCCTCAAGTGTTGAGCGCGTCATCGTAACCACATCACTTGACCAGATGCTCAAATTTGTTTCCACGACGTTGATGTCCGATGATGCCTTCAGCCATGTACTTTGTATCCCTACGCACTTGAATTAGAACCAAAGGAGCGATGTCTCAGCTTGAGAACGCTTGTTGTGGCATTGGTAGTGCTTGAGCTAACTATCATGGAAGACTGGGTGGATCGCCATACTATCTAAAAGGCGAAGTCGAGCGACAACCTGAAATTGTGTTTTTACATTCTCAAACAGGCCCAACCATCATGGTGAAATCGTTATGCAACCTTGTCTGTGAAGTTTGATTGTCGCTAAGCTCGTAGGACGTGATCGTTAGTGTTGAACACATTGATGTTACCATGTATGTCCGCTATTTCTTTTATTTTGCTTGCATCTTTGCAAGAGTCTGGCTTCTTTCCTCCCAAATGCTAGAGAAGTCCCGTTTGTGAATGTTAGTACCAAGAATATTACTCTGGCTTTGTAGCCCTCTTGATGTGGCAGGAAGTTTGTCATAGAGTACATCAAACATAATCTTACCCGTTGTGTTGATGTTGCATAGTTGTATGTGAGTTTGGCAGTCTGTAATTTGCAACCTAACCAGTGTCATGCAACTCACATAAGGTGCAAAAAAATTGTTTGAGCATCTGATTGGCCCGCTTGGTTTGCCCCTCAACTTGTAGATGGAGTGTCATTGACAACTGGATCCCTCTACCATAACACGTAATCAATTTGCACCAAAAGCAGCTTGTGAAGTGATCAACTCTATTGTTGATGATGGTACACGGCACATCATGCAGCTGCACAACCTAATCTTAAAAAAATTGTATTATTAGTTCTACAATGATGGTGGTCGTCATCAAAATAAAGTGTGACATTTTGGACAATTTGTCCACCACCACAAGGAATGGCGTCGTAGCCCTCCGGATTGACTAACAACCCTGTCACAAAGTCCATGGTGATGTTAACCCACGACTCCATCAGAATAGGGAGTGGTTGGACAAGTCATGGTGGCCTTCTATAACAAGATTTATGCCATTGAAAGGTGGCGCATGAATTATATAATTTCTTCATGTCCGTTTGCACTCAGAACCAACAACAATACTCAAAAACAGCATGGCAACTGAATTTTTGTCACAAGGAAGGGTTGTCGAACCAAAACTTAGTCTTGTGGTACCTGCCAGACTCCTTGTAAGCCTTTCCAAATAGCCTCACCAGGTACATGTCTCATTCGGCAAGTTAAGTGTCAGTCTCAACCATCAAATTTGCTCACCAAATCAGAGTATTCATTGGATTTGTTTTTTTTTCAAGTCGATACTTGATGTTGTTGTCAAAGCTGGACTCGAGGAACTCCATCCATCGGCTTTGCCAAAAGCACAAACTTGGCTAAGTCTTGACATATTCAAGTGCGTGGTGGTTGGTGCAGATGATATACCTTTGACATTCCAAATAAAAATGTGACGTCTTGAACACATGCACAGCTCCGAGCATCATTTTCCATGCACAATGTAGTCGTGTTCCGGCCCGCTGACTTTTTTGTAACATGTGCGTGGCCGGTTGTCCTTCATCGCCATTGTCATTGAAGAGAACGGCTCTGACTGCTTGATTGGACACGTCAATGGCCATGCCGTTGTCCATCATCAGAACTGTCAATCAGAAGGTTGGCATCGTGGTGAGAGTGTTTCTCAAAAAGTTGAACGCTTCTTTTTCATTGTCTCCCCAGCTCCACTCAGTAGTTTTACGCGTGAGATCAAAGAGAGCTGCTGGCACTTGATCGTAGTCCTTTACAAATCGACAATAATAATAGAACTATAAAAAAAACCAATATGTCTTGAAGGTTGGTCAGTGTTGGCCAACCAGCGACCACCTCCAAACTCTTCGGATCCATGGTGATCCGCCTGTCGCCAGTGATGTGGCCAAAAAACTCAATTGAATGGTGATTGAAATTCTACTTCAAACATTTCTTGTAGTGTGTCTCTCTTTACAAAACATCAAGAACATTTTTGAAGTGTTCATTAAAGTCATCCTTGGTGCGCTTGTACTCCACAATGTCATCAACATACATAGTGATGAAGTCATCAAGGTTTGGGCGGCACATGTTATTCATTGCTACCGAAACTATTATGGGGCATTCGTGAGTCCAAGTGACATAACTATGGACTTGAAGTGTGTAGCGTACGGTCCATTTTTACGGTTAAAGATGGTCATTAAATAATTATTGGGTACCTTGGGCACTTACCGCTCACGTTTTGTGGAGCCAAAGTTATGGAAAATATACATGGGCTAGAGTCAAGTTCAACTCTAGCACGGAAGATAACCCTTGGCCGGATTCGAGGAGAAAGGAGTACCGTGATGGAAAATCCATCGTGTCACTCCTCCTCCACTCCTAGAATGAAGCTAGGGTCCTGTTACCAGTGTTGCAATTCCAAGTGAAAGAAGAAAGAATGTTATTCATGTTTACAAATATACCATATGACGACTATGTCCGTTTGTGGCGCCGTTCGTCTCAGCCAAAATGGCTGAGGCGACTACTGTCCCTGCTCCTTGGACTGACTATTCCGAAGGCTTACCTTTTGGTTCTATGTTTAGTTTCAAAACAGCCCAGAGTTGTTACATTGGTATCAAAGCCAGTCACCTTCTGCTGTCTGTTCGATTGACTTGACAAATGACTCTGTCCATCAATCTAATGCCTGAGAAAACAAATCGACTGACCGTCGATACAGGTGCTCCCGCTGTTTTGTCGTTACAAAATGCCACCGGTATGGGGCGAGTTATCTTATCCGTTCGAGAGCCCGACAGGCCGAGAGCCTGACAGAGCGAGCAGACAGAGCAGCCCGATAGACCGAGCAGCCCGGCAGGAAACAAAAAAATGGTGGGAAAATTCTACTGGACAAGCGATGGTCGCCCTCTCCCATCATGGGCAAAGACTTCGCTGAGAGGGAAGAGAGGGGCGAGCTCCCCCTCGCGCCCTCGTCACTGACGCCGATTGCGCCAAGGGGGAGGTGAGGGGATGTCTTCCCCTCTCCCCCCCCC